>ML348635.1:0-15847 GCA_005239505.1 Nicotiana paniculata | reverse complement strand
ATTGAATCCTTATTGATATACTTGAGTTGATTATGTCTAGATAATACCATTCCGGAGTCGAATTCAAAAGGAAAGGCGGTGTTAGAAGATTGATTGCTATACTTTGGACTCGAGGTAAGTGTTTGGTCTAACCTTAGCTTGAGGGAATAGGAGTTGAGTATTATTTTCTATTTGTTAATTTTCAAATACGATGTATAGGCATGGTGACGAGTATCTATACATTGGTGTCTAGCATGACCGTGAGTCTCTATATTGTGAATATTCTGACTTTGTTGCAATTTCTATGCCTAATTGAGGATTTCTATACGTTGTAAAGGGCATGTGAAGGGAATTGTAATCTTTAAACATGTTTGGAGCATTGGCTCAAATTAATATATGAGATAATTACATCTTTGGAGCATTGGCTCAAATTGTAAAATGAATAATGAAGTGATATGAGATAATTACATCTTTGGAGCACTGGCTCAAATTGTAAAACGATTAATGAAGAGATATGAGATAATTTCATCCTTGGAGCATTGGCTCAAATTGTGAAACGAATGATGAAGGAATATGAGATAATTAGATCCTTTGGAGCATTGGCTCGAGTAATAGAATAAAATATGGAAATGAAAGTGAAAGAAAGAGAAAGAGTTATTGAAATGTACCCTTGTCGGGTCATCGCTTTATAGTTCCATTGTTGGGATTTAATTGTTTAATTGATGTTCCCTTGCCGGGATTTAATTATTTAATTGATGTTCCCTTGCCGGGATTTAATTGTTTAATTGATGTTCCCTTTCCGGGATTTCTATTTTTACTCTGTTTATTTCCTTGCCCTTGTTTGTGATTGACGTTTGGGTGAGGAAGAGTGTTAAAGCACGAAGGGTGATGTCGTGCCGTGTTTTATATTATTATGCACGAGGGGACATTTCGTGCCATGTTTATGTTTATTATGCACGAGCGGACATTCTGTGCCATGTTTATATTTATTATGCACGAGAGGACATTTCGTGCCATGTTTATATTGATTATGCACGAGGGGACATTCTGTGCCATGTTTTATGTTATTATTATGCACGAGGGGACATGCTATGCCGCATCTTTCACTGTTTAATCTGTGTTGTCATTTCCCGTTATTATTTTCGGATATTTCAGACTGTTGTTTTCTTTTCTGTCATTTCAGTATTTGCTATCTCTTACTCCCAGCATGTTCTCCCCGTAATTGTATTCTTGTTTCGTTTCTCTATACGATTGAACTGCACAGATACACTTCGTTGTCGTGTCTTAGCCTCATCACTACTTCGCCGAGGTTAGGCTCGGTACTTACTCAGTACATGGGGTCGGTTGTACTGATGCTACACCTGAACTTCTTTATGTTGTGCGGATTATGCAGCCAGACCCGGAGGGCATCATTAGTGGGAGTGTCTCTTCCAGCTTATCATAGAGGCTTCAAGGTATACCCGCTGGCGTTCGTGGGCCTTGGCGTCTCTTCCATCCCTTTGTCTTCACTTCTGTCTTGTTTTTCCCTAGTTTCAGAGACAACTATGTATTCTCTTTTCAGACTTGTATTTAACACTCTTATAGACAGTTCGTGAGTTTGTGACTCTAGGTTTTGGAAAAATTTACGCGTTGTTGTATTATGTTGTCCTTATTTAGCTTGAAACCATATTTATTTCCGTTGTTAAATTGTGAACTGTTTAGTTTATCCTATTAAATTGATGTTAATATGCTAGTTTATCTATACACGTTGGCTTGTCTAGCGGGTTCAACGTTAGACACCATCACGGCCCAATGGTGGGATTTCGGGGCGTGACATAAATACCCAGCATCGGCATAACCAATAAGATCGGGAATGCAATCATTGCCATAAAATAAGCCCATACCGGTAGTCCCTTTTAGATACCACAATATGTTTGTGATTCTATTCCAATGTCTCCTTGGGAGAGAAAAAATATATATGGCTAAGACATTAACTAAAAAGGTTATTCCAGGCCTTGTAGCGTTAGAAAGATATATTAGTGCATCAATTGCACTAAGATATGGTACTTCAGGACCAAGAAGCTCTTCATTCTTTTCTTGAGGTCGAAACAGATCCTTATTCACATTAAGTGATCGAACCAGTATCGGAGTACTTAATGGATGTGCTCCATCCATGTAAAATCGTTTCAATACCTTTTATGTGTACGAAGATTGACGAACAAAACTTCCGTTTGCCAAATGTTCAATTTGCAAATCGAGACATAATTTTGTCTTTCCGAGATCTTTCATCTCGAATTCCTTATTTAAATAATCAATTGTCTTCTGGAGTTCTGTAGAAGTTCTAATAAGGTTATGTCATCAATATATACGGCAAGTACAACAAACTCCGATGTTGTTTTCTTTATAAAAACCATGGACAAATGTCGTTATTTATATAACCTTCCTTTAATAAATACCCATTAAGGCGGTTATACCATATTCTTCATGATTGCTTTAGACCATACAAAGATCTTTACAATTTGATTGAAAATATTTCTCGAGACTTTGAATTCTGTACGTCACGCATTTTAAATTCCTCGAGAATTTTCATGTATATCTCATTATCAAGTGAGCCATAAAGGTAAGCTATAACCACATCCATTAAATGCATGTCAAGTTTTTCATGGACAACAATACTAATGAGATAACGAAATGTTATTGCATCTATAACGGGTGAATATGTCTCTTCATAATCGATACCAGGCCTTTGTGAAAACCCTTGTGTAACAAGGCGTGCCTTATATTTTTGTACCTCATTTTTCTCATTTCTCTTAGTAAAAAGACCCATTTATAGCCAACAGGTTTAACACCTTTAGGTTTTTGGACTACAGGCCCAAAAATTTCAAGTTTCGCAAGTGAATCCAACTCAGATTGGATTGCTTCTTGCTATTTTGGCCAATCACGTCTTTATCGAAATTCTCCAATAGATTGAGGTTCAAGATCCTCACTATCTTGCATAATTCTAGATGCAACATTATATGAAAAGACATACTCCGCCACTATATCCAATCGATTCAAATTCGTCTCAATATCGATTTAGTTTATTGATTGTTCCTTATTTTCTTGAGTTTCGGGCTCATTGAAGAGCTCATGAATATTAGGATTGGTTAAATCATGGGTTTCTTTATGAGACTTATTCGTAGTGTCACCTTGATCATTTATTTTTTTTCTAGGATTTCGATCCTTAGAACCCAACGGTCTGCCACGCTTTAGACGTGCTTTTACTCATTAGCTATGACGCTTGAAGATTGTCCAATAGGGACATCAATACGGATTGGAACATTCTCTGCGGGGATATGCGGTATCGTTATCCTTTTCAGATTCATAAATGCATCTGGCATTTGATTTGCTATTTTCTGTAAATGGATAATCTTTTGCACCTCTTTTTCACAAATAAAGGCACGTGGATCAAGATGAGATAATGATGAATTTTTTCACAAAATTTCTTGTTTGGTTTCACCATTTTCTACCCCTAATTTTGAAAAAAATGTTTCATCGAATCGGCAATCTGCAAATCGAGCAGTAAACAAATCTCCCACTAATATTTCAAGGTAGCGAATAATGGAGGGAGATTCAAACCCAACATATATGCCTAACCTTTTTTGGGGACCCATATTGGTGCGATATGGCTCAACAGGCACATATAATGTGCATCCAAGAAATTCTTAAATAGGATATATTAGGTTCATAACCCAAAACTAATTGCAACGAGAAATATGTATGATAATTTGACGGTCTGAGACGAACATTTCATATCGGTTTCAATATTTTTTTCCTACAGACATAACAAAGAGATCTCTTTATTCATTTTAGGTACCTGACTCTCCCGAGGATTTATGAAATGTTATGTCATGTACTCTTCTAGAGCACTTTCCTATTTATTATGATTGTTTTGATCATTTGCTCCTCTTCTTTATCAAAAAATTTATTTGGTACCGATTTGTCTATTTGCTTCAGGCGTACCACAAACTTTATCCTTTTAGAACTTATTTTAATAAGAGCATTTGCAGTGAGAATGTAGTTACTTTCTTTGGGTCAGCAAATGCGTCTGGCATGCTTTGCAATATATTGCAGATGAATTATATTTTTATGAACTTCAAGTTCGTATTATCTTATTCGAGGATATAGATGTACAAATGATAATACATTCCACGTAACTTTTTCTCAATTGTTTATATTTTCTCCCCTCATGTTAGAAAAACTAACATGTTTCCTCAACTTTGGTAACCCATCTTTGTGCGTTATGGTGTTAATAAAAATATACACAACACATCAATAATAATAAGATAAAATTATTTGGTTCCTGATCCTGAACCAGTTGTGAGGGAAAAATGTAATATACTTTCGTATATAACGTATATCAAACTGATATAGATAACTTTGTTCTCATAAGCAATAGTTTGCTATTAAGTGGAGGTACTTAATAAATTATTTTTCTAAACCAAATGTGATGTAAACCAACTTATCAAGATGAACGTTCTTGAATAGAAAATCTGAAAATTATGTTCTATATTAAATTATTGAGCAAGAAACCTCGCATTCAAGTTGCAGGTTGATAATAAACGCACATGTAACCATATCATACATGCATCCTTTTAAGGTTTACATGGCAGGTGAATAGGCTCACATTCACCTTTGATAAATTTCATAATTCAAGGGATTCAATCCAAATTATAAGTTAATATAACAATCGTGAGAACAAGCAACACAAGAGAATTCATAAATAATTTTCATCAACACTTAGCCACGTGAATTCTCATTTATTTTTCCAAAACATACTTAAATCAAAATTGCTAAGAGAACATGCCTGATAAAACTATCTGTATCAATAAACTTCAAGTTTACATCATGACATGTGCAATTGTTAATTAAACTCCCAGTTTACTATGACATGAGTTTTTATATCAATAAACATTTCATTTTACTGTGTCATGTAATTTCACCATACTTTTTATTTATTTATGTAGTACAAATCAGGCATAAAGTGAATTTTTTCATATACATATTTCCCTGCTACAGTTGTAGTAATCTTTTCTCATTATTTATAGTCTCAATATTTCCAACCGCTTTCGGAAATTCTTTAGAAACTCAATAAGTTTCTTTGAGACTTACTACAACACAATACCTTATTGATAATCAATTTTAGTCCTCAAAAATAGTAATAATTGGCTCTTCTATTTACTATCATGTATTCATCAACATCTATATGGTGAATATTCTTTTTAAAGAGAAAGTTATATCATTATGGTCATGGTCAAAATTAGATGCAAGATTTGTTTTTTGCATTATTGTTGTCGTATAATAATTATATTGCCAAAATATTTTGGCGTACAATAGGTACGTGACAAATGATCATTCATGTCACAATAATGACATTATTTTCTTACTTCATCTCAAATCCCCTTTTAAAGGTGAGTGTGGTATATTCTCTACCACTAGCACGTTCATAATATTCCAAGAATGAATATGTATTCATAATGATTATCACATTATTTTCACATCCACTTCAGGAATGGAAAACAATAATCTATGTGTGCTTTATAAAATCTCATGCCAAATCAATGGCAAACATCCTTTTCATAAAGTGAAGAATTATTTTGAAAATCATTATTGTTCTCATTACCACAATGATGACAATTATAATTTCATCCATTACCGCGTCCACATCCATTCGTACCTCCACGGTAACATCATGTCTTATTTTAGACTTATGGGAGGGGTTTCCACTATTGGTGGCGATTAATTTAATTTACATGAACAAACTTTCATTAACTGAACTCAATCAAATAAAAAGTGTCAAGCAAATACAGAAAAACACATAATCAATTAAAATCTACGTGTCCTTTGTGATAATTAACTCACTTTAAGATGGAAGATATATGTTATAAAATAGAAAGGAAAAATATGGGCTCTCTCAAAAACCTTCACTTTTTGTTTCTTAATATAAACACATAGGAACATAATACATGTTATAGGAAAAATATTTATTGTTATTTACACCAAAAATCCTTACATGACTTGATAGACTTCCAAGAAAAACTTTTCCGTAAAATAATTGTGTTCATGTATGGTAACATAAATAGCAAAGTATAAAGAAACTTTAAAATTAATTTGAAAAGGCTAACCGTGATGGCCGAATATATGTTGGCATTGTACACATTATAATAGGTCATCATTCTTACCATATTAATTACATTAAATGACTCTACTAGCACTAGCAACATCATAACAACTCGATTGGCTAGAATTTTGTGTACGATCAAAATTGGGCTTACCTAATTTTGTATGATTAATCAAAACCAGAATGGTAGGTCGATGATCGATCCCGTGTTGCGCCAGATTGCGACATGAGGATATATTACCAAGCTCGTATTTCGAAGACCAGTTGAGACCGAGACCAATCAAAGACGAGACTAAACATGATATGCACCGAGCAAAATCGAAGAAAGCCTGCTAAATCGAATAACGGAAAGCCGAGATATACGTGATCAGTCAAGGATCGTAGCGGAAATCTCGGTACGTATCAAATCAAAAATGGTTATTTAGCCAATCATGAGATTTCCTTCTGTATTTAGAATTATACCATAAGTAGAATTTCTCTACTATATAAAGGGGATTCTGATCATTTGTAATCATCACATTCACGCATAATAGAGCAATACAATATATTATCTCTCTTAAGCTCTCTGATTCTGCTGCTCAGTTCATATTTTTCAATTATACATTCATTTGGTCGAGGGCAATCAAGCTCGAGGGCCAAGCTGCATTTTACGTCGGTTTGCTTTATTTCACAGTCGATTTCTAGCATAAATTCTCATATTCATCAAATTTATTCCAAGTGAAATCACATGTCCTTAAAATCACTTATAAATTTAATTGTTATCCAATTTTAAGGGTAAACAGTTTGACGCCCCCTGTGGGGCTAAGGATAATAATGATTACCTGGTACTAATTCTTATAACACACACCGTTTTACGCTTGTTCTTGTAAGAGTTTTTGATTTCAGGATCAGCATGTCAAATTCTCAAGCAGTACCCACACACGCCGATAATGGCCTTGGTTTTCATGGAGAAAACGACAACATAGCCTCCCCAGGGAACGAGGTACCTCAAGCCGACATCGAGGGAGTACTGATTGCGGACCCCATCGATGTCAGTTGCCATGTTGCCCCGAATGCAAATCTAGGCGTCGACCCCGAAAATAACATCCGTAGAGACATTCGATCAGCCGGTCAGAATACACAGGGCGGCGAAGACGGTGGATTCAGCCTTCGATTAATATTTGAAATTTTGCAGGCTCAACAAGCTACCATAGCGCAACTCCAAAATCAGAACCACACATCGAGTAGGGCCGAACTTGAGCCCTCACTGGAAGTTGTTCACAGGGCCGAACTAGTACCGGAGAGGTCAAACGTGAATGAATCGGGGACTAACCCCGCTATTATAAAAATTCTCAAGGAGCTCACAAGGAGAATGAATCAGAGGAGAAAAACATTGAAGCAAATGACAAAAAAATAGAAACATGTAAATCCCGAGTTGATCAAATTTCGGGGGCACCACCGATTCTGAAGGGTTTGGATTCAAAGAAGTTCATACAAAAACCTTTCCACCCGAGCGCGGCTCCTAAGCCCACCCCAAAGAAATTCCGCATGCCATAAATTCCCATGTATAATGGAACTACCGACCCCAATGAGCATGTAACTTCTTACACATGCTCAATCATGGGGAACAATTTAGAGGATGATAAGATTGAGTCTGTTCTGCGGAAGAAGTTCGAAGAAACTTTATCGAAGGGGTCGATGATATGCTACCATAATTTGCCATCCAAATTCATTGATTTCTTTGTCATGCTCGCAGATTCCTTCGTCAAAGCACACGCCGGAGCCATAAACTTCGAGACTGGGAAGTCGGACCTCTTCAAAGTGAAGCAAAAAACAACGAGTGTCTCAAAGAGTTAGTATCTCGGTTCCAGATGGAATGTATGGACCTACCCCCGATCGCAGATGATTGGGTCGTCCAGGCTTTTACTCAAGGGCTAAACATACGAAGTTCGGTGGCCTCACGATAGCTAAAGCATAATTTGATCAAATACCCAGTTGTAACCTGGGGCGATGTGCACAATCGGTACCAGTCAAAAATCAGGGTCGAGGATGATTTTATAGGAACTCCTTCCAGGTCCGTTTATCCAAATAGGCCGTCCGCATAACTCAAAGGGAAATCGACAGAGAACCACAATCTAACAGAGATCGGTATCAACCATACGATGGAGATCAGAGAAACAGTGGTCCTGGACGCAACCTCGCTCTAAGTGATCGAAGAAATGATCAAGGACAGAGCTCCCGAGCGCTCATGAGTAAGAGTGGTCTCTACAGAAATGTCGATCCCACAGAAGCAGCACGACTATCGGAATACAACTTCAATGTTGATGCATCAGCTATTATATTGGCCATCGGGCGGATCAAAGACACTAGGTAGCCCCGAACCCTACAGACCGATCCGGCCTAGAGCAGGGTACTACTGGATCGATATGGAAAATGATGCAAAGGAGTTCGTTTGAAAGTGCGACAAATGTCAAAGGTATGCAAATAGTTCACTAGCCCGGAGGACAACTCCATTCGGTCTTATCCCTATGACTGTTCATGAAATAAGGAATGGACATCGTCATCCCTCTCCTATCGGCCCCAGGTAAAGCTCAATTTATTTTATTTATGACTGATTATTTTTCTAAGTGGTTGAAGCACAGGCTTTCGAGAAAGTCAGAGAAAAAGAAGTCATAGACTTCATTTGGGACCACATTATATGTCGATTTGTGAAGCCTGCCGAGATCGTATGTGATAATGGAAAGTAATTTATCGGCATCAAAGTGACTAAATTTCTCGAGGATCACAAGATTAAAAGAATTTTATCGACACCTTATCATCTCAGAAGGAACGGACAATCTGAATCGACCAACAAAACCATTATTCAGAATCTTAAGAAGAAGCTGACCGACGCCAAAGGAAAGTGGAGAAAGATACTGCCCGAGGTTCTTTGGGCATACCGCACAATTTCGAAGTCTAGTACAGGAGCAGCGCCGTTCTCGTTAGTCTATGGCACCGAAGCTCTTATCTGGTCGAGGTTGGAGAACCTAGCATTAGGTCCGATTAGCCACACAAAAATAGTGGATCGAAATGTACTACAGTCGAAGAGCCAATCTTTGACATTTTAACATCGGGGACTTTGTGCTAAGAAAAGTCACCCTCAACACCCGAAATCCGAATGAAGGAAAACTGAGTCCGAACTGGGAAGGACCATATCAGGTCCTCGAAATCATCAAAAAAGGATCCTGCAAGCTCGGCATGATGAAGGAGAATAATTACCGATCAATTGGAACGTATCACTCCTAAAATGATACAACTGCTAAGATACGGCCCTTCTGATGTTTTAGACGTCAATACCACACAAGAAGATATGTTAATTTTTGTGGTACCCAATTTTTGAGTGTTGTCTCTCTAGAAGAACCTGGTTCTTCTTGGTGTTTTAACTTCTACTGTTGCGGAATAATAAAAGCAGTAAAGTAAAAACACAGAGATTTTTACGTAGAAAACACCTGGCTTAACAGGTGAAAAAACCACGACATACTCCTCAGTAGGATTTGCTCAAACTCTTCACTAAAACTCTGAGCCAAATGGACTTACAAAATAAACTCTTTTGTAATCCTAGGACTAACTCTAATCCCTTTGTAGTAACTAGCCTCTAGCTAATTTCTACAAGCTTCAAGTTAACTGTAACTTGAACAATGCATACCTATTATAATTTCTTCTATGAAAGCTGAAAAGATACAACATTAAATCTCCTACTACAACCAAGTAGACTCAATGACAAACGGATGGAACTGGTTCTTCTAGCTGGTCTGTAGCCCTTGTAACGCACAGTAATTCTGCTTGCAAAATATCTAGGAATTTCGCTTTCAGATCTTGATTCACTTCTGCACTTGTGCGTTCTTGATTCAAGCAAGAATACTTCAATTATTTATAAAGTCAGTTTTTGAGTTTGTCGTTCAGTTCTGGTACAACTCTACCTGGGATAACGAGTTCGTATTAAACTCAATTTCCTTCCTTCGTTACTTTCCTTGCTGAATTCAACTTCTATTCTCTTATCAATTTTCAACCTTTTCGCATTAGAAGACACTCTCCTTGTTCATTGATACTTCACAATTGCATTCATCTCCTATGCATATAAGGTTTGTGTGCCAACGGGTCAGGTCAAGTGTGTATGCTTTGATGGACCTGGTTCAACTGGTTATACATTTGTCAATCTTCAAAACTATGCAGTGATTTGGATCAACAAATTACCCTTTTTTGATGATGAAAAACTCTGTGCTTCTCCCTGTATACAACTCAAACACTTTGTATGTTTTTTAAGCATTTATCATAGAGAACCAGGTTCATTAGGTTATAAATATCACTTGAACTAGAAAAGCACATATGTCTTCCCCCTTTTGGCATCATCGAAAAATTTGCAAAATGATAAACTCACTAGTGTGGTTAATAATTACTCATGGACATTGAGGCAACTGCAGGTGCAAACATGATTAATCATCATAAGAAACCAATAAATGTAAGCTATCTAAGAAATTGAGACAAGTCAATAACAAAACAGCAAAAATTCATTGATTAGGAATGTACATCAAACACCATACAAACAAAACAAAAACAACCATAACCATGAGCAAAACAGAATAAAACAACATAAACAGAACAACTGGTCTAAAGAGGGGCTTTGGTAGCTCTAGACAGCCTAAGGATGGGAAGGTGCAGAGGAGGTTGTAGTCTTGGTTTGTAGAAGAGAAAGCATCTGATTAAGAACACCCTCGTTCTTTTCCTTATCTTTTGCTAATTCAGCCCTAAGAGCATCCCCCCCAGCTTCAACCTCAATCAAACGAGATTTCAAACGAAGGATTTCCATATCCTTGATCTCGCTTTCCTGCACCAGAGTTCTAACTTTGCTGTTGACAGGCTGCTTCCTAGATGAACCAGGTTTATCTACAGGAACATTGACAGTATAATCGCAAGTTAGCAAAGTATCCTTCCCAAAATAGTCCTTGGCAGTAGCCATCTCAGCCTTTTTCACAGGAACATTAACATGAGCAAGCACAGCTGTCAGAATAAAGCCATATGGGATTGCATGTGCTTTTGTTCCATTCACAACTCTGTCCAAGAGTTGGATGATGAAGGCTGGCCAATTTATCTGCTTTCCCCTATACAAACATTCCATCAAGGTCAGATCCATATAGTTGGCTATGTGCCTTTGTTCTTGTCTTGGCAGCAAGAACTTGATGACAAATTCGAAAAGCAACTTGTGGTCTAGATTCATTTCACTTTTGTAGACTGGCCTGGGTTCAATTTCCCTTTCATTGTCACTGAAGAATCTGGTAATATTGATTGTTGAGGTCATCCCATCCAAACTAGGCCATCTTTTCCTAGTGTAATCTTCGTAGCCTTCAACGGGAATTTGCAGAATTTCTCCCAGTTCTTTAGCATCAAAGGGGACTTGAATTCCTTTGGCTGTGGTAGTGACCCTGTCGTCCTTGACCACTACATTACCCATGAACTCCACCAGTTCAGCTCTAGCCAACCTTCCTTCAATGTGAAGGACCATGTTTTTTCACCCCTGAACATCCAGTGTGTCCAGCAGGTATCTCATCCCAGGTTCCTCGAGATCCTTCAACAACTTTCCCTTCAGAATTGTTCTTTTGCCAAACAAGGTGATTCTGTTAGTCACCTCACCAACTTCCCCTCATCTTCTCCAATCCACTCTTTATCATCATCTTTCTCAATGACTTTCACTTTTCTTGCCTTGGACTGGTCCTTTTAACGGTTCTTGTAGGTGTGGCTGACACTGTAGTTGACTTCTTTGAAGAAGCCTTAGCCCTTTTTGATTTTGGTTCCTCAACCATAACAGGAGCAGTCTGCTCCTCATGATGGACTAGGTCCATCGTATCCTCTTCAACCACAACAGTCTCCACAGGATCTCCTACTTTATCCTTTCCCTTTACAACTCTCTTTTTCTTGCTCTCAAGCAGAGCCTTCTCAAACAGTTCTTCTTCCTCTCTCATAGCACTACGTGTAGCACGCACCTTAGGAACAGGAGCATCAGTAGCTACAGAAGCTTTTCTCTTCTTAGAAGGAACTGGGTTAGTAGCCTTCTTGGACTTTTGAGTCCTCCTTTTCTTGGGGTTATAGGACTCCCCCAGTTTTCTTAGCCTGTCAGCCAATGTCTCGTCCCTAGATGAACCAGGTTCATCTACTCCTTTCTTTAAGCTTGCTAGTCCTGCCGTTGCTTCCTCGACTACACTTCCCCCTAACTCTGTGACATCTTCTCCAACCTTCTCAGGAATGGGACCACAAATAGTCAATGTAGTACCATCCTCCCCAAATCCCTTTCCCTCAAGAACTTTACCTTTTTCTAATTTTCTTTGCCTACTAGGCACTTCAAGATCAACTACCGACCCAACCAGAACAAACTTGTTCTCAGCATTAACAGACTCAGAAATTTCATCAAGATTACCTTGTTCAGAATTTGATGAACTAGGTGCTTCATCCTCGTTGGCTGATTTAAAAGATTCACTTGATGATTCAAAATTATTATCCTTTTCAGCCTGCAGAATTGCCTCCAAGAATTTTGCACGTGACCCAGAAGCCACTGATTTTTTGGCAAGAACCTTTACACCACGACCACGAGGGGCTGTGTTAGGGTTAGATGTGGGTTCTGGAACAGGAGGGTTTTCAGGAATATGAGGGTTTTCAGGTGATTGAGAACTGTATATAGATAGAGAATTTGAATCTGATTCATAGTTCCCTCCATCGTAATCACGATTTAGTGATGATGAAGAAGAAGAAGAAGAAGAAGCAGATGGTGGTGAAGACATGATTATGAGTGTTGTTAGGAAGAAAATAAAGAGTGATCAGTTTTTGGGTTTGAAATCTAGGTTTGATGGTTACTTTATGAAGAGGAGAATAATGATGACCCTAATATAAGATATGGCTATTAATTTTACAACAGGTAGAACATTTATTCAAGTGGAAGTCTAATAGTTGTAGGAGTGTCATTGATTAGACGGTTAAGAGTTTCCTACCTCTAGGCTAATTGAGTACTGATGTAACTTCTTGGAACGGGTTCATTTAGGGATTAGTACAAAGAATTTGAAATGAACCAAATATAGATAGAATCCTGCTCATGTGTGACTGTAATTAGTTCAATAATAGTATGGAGATGAGCACGTACCTTGTCAGTCAGATGAACCAGGTTCATCGTGTTAAAGTCCTTAATTTGCCTCAATTTACAAAGATAGAGAAACATCATTAGCAACCAGGAAATCATATTAATACATGGCAAGAGAGTATGACAGTAAAGTCATGATGCTGAGCAATGATTAGACTGGTCGATTATTTATGTTAGTATTTCTAGCCAAAAAAAATTCATTTTTTATTTTTTTATTTTTTTTCAATCAGATGATTTTAATCATCCCCAATTCAAGCATGTTTCTCTAAAAATGCTCCCTACTCAGTGCTTTGGTAAAGATATCTGCAATTTGTTGATCAATAGCACAAAATTCAATTGAGATCATTCCTTTTTCATAGTTATCCCTCAAGAAATGGTGCCTAACATCTATGTGCTTAGTTCTCTTATGATGAACCGGGTTCTTCGTCATACTAATGGAACTAGTGTTATCATAGAAAATAGGAATGCATCCCACATCTATACCAAAGTCCATGAGTTTTTGCTTGATCCATAACAACTGAGCACAGGAGGAGGCTGCAGCCACATATTCAGCCTCAACAGTAGATAAGGCTACTGAATTTGATTTCTTGGTAGCCCAAGACACAAGGAATGAGCCCAGAAAGTGATCCATACCTGAAGTACTTTTCCTGTCAACCAGGAAACCCGCATAATAAGCATCAGCATATCCTACAAGGTTGAAATTACTACCTTTAGAATACCAAAGGCACAAATCAGTAGTGCCTTTCAAATATCTCAAAATTCTCTTTACTGCAGTGAGGTGGGACTTCCTTGGATTTTCCTGAAATCTAGCACACATTCCCACGCTGAACACAATATCAGGCCTGCTGGCAGTGAGATATAATAGAGACCCAATCATCCCTCTGTATATCTTCTGATCAACAGATGAACCAGGTTCGTAGTGTGGCTATGGGAGTGTCTATTTCCTTTGAGTCTTCCATTTTAAACTTCTTGAGCAATTCTTTCACGTACTTTTGTTGGTGGATCATTGTTCCATTTGAGTTTTGCTTGATTTTCAAGCCTAAGAAGAAGTTTAGCTCACCCATCATACTCATCTCAAACTCACTCCCCATAAGCATAGCATATTCCTTGCTCAATTTTTCAGAAGTCGCCCCAAATATAATATCATCCACGTATATTTTCACAACCAGGAGATCCTTACCCTTTTACCTTAAGAACAAGGTACTGTCAATTTTGCCTCGTTTGTACCCATTTTCTAGCAGGAATTTTGATAATTGTTCGTACCATGCTCTTGGTGCTTGTTTGAGACCATACAGAGCCTTGTCGAGTTTGTATACGTGGTCAGGTGACTCCTTGCTTTCAAAACCTGGAGGCTTCTTGAAAAATACATCTTCCTTCAGATAGCCATTGAGAAAGGCACTCTTAACATCCATCTGATGAAGAGTGAATTCCATGTGTGCAGCAAATGCTATAAGAAGTCTGATTGCCTACGGTCCTGCCACAGGGGAAAAGGTATCATCATAGTAAATTCCCTCTTCTTGACTATACCTTGAACAACTATTCTTGCCTTATTCCTTTAGTATTTCCATCCTCATCGAGCTTGTTCCTGAAGACCCACTTGGTGCCAATCACCGATCTGTCTAGTGTCCTGGGTACCAAGTGCCATACTTGACTTCTTTCAAACTGATTCAGCTCTTCTTGCATGGCATTTACCCAATCAGCGTCTTGTAGGGCTTCCCTAAGTTCCTTGGTTCGATCATGGATAGAAAGGCATCAAATGCACGCAGATTTTTCAAGGATGATCTTGTTTTGATTCCGAATGTCAAATCTGTTATGATGTTCTCAAGAGGGTGAGAACTCTGATATCTGTGTGGTTTGAGTACCAGTTGTTCATTCCGAGACAATTCCATGGTGTCTTGTTGTTGTGGAGCAGGATCAGGGCTAGGTTGCATATGTTGAATTCCCCCTGTCAAGTTGCTTGGGGTAGTTGAACCTGGTCTATCACCTGTTCCTCCTTCTATGTTTACTGCAATGTGATCACTGCTTCTCACCAGTCCAAGATCTTCATCTTCTGGTTCCTGTCTCTCAGCAAGAGTGTTAGTTTCATCAAAGACAACATGTACACTTTCTTATACACACATCGTTCTTTTATTATACACTTTATAAGCTTTGCTATGTGATGAATATCCCAAGAATACTCCCTCATCACTTCTGGGGTCAAATTTTCCTAGGGAATCTTTGCCATTATTATGCACAAAACACTTGCATCCAAAATCCCTAAAGTGTGATATGTTGGGCTTTCTCCCTTTAAGTAATTCATAAGGAGTTTTCTCTACTAGAGGTCTGGTCATGCATCTATTGATTATGTAACAAGCAGTATTTATTTCTTCAGCCCAGAAGCTGTGAGGAAGTTTGCTAGATAAAAGCATAGTTCTTACCATGTCTTCAAGACTTCTGTTTTTCCTTTCAACAACCTCATTTTGCTGTGGGGTTGTAGGAGCAGAAAAGTTATGATTGACACCATGTTCATCACAGAACTCAGCAAGCTTAGCATTCTCAAATTCAGTACCATGGTCAAATCTTATTTATGCTAGTTGATGTCCTAATTG
>ML348634.1:24798-36975 GCA_005239505.1 Nicotiana paniculata | reverse complement strand
TGCTTTCCGTCCGTGTTCTCGCCATATGTGTTGGTTTTGTTTGTTAACCAGCTTCGTCCCATACTCTGGAAATCCCCCTTCGTGTCCGTACCTGTCATACAAGAAATCTAGGCGGACCTGCCCCTGGGCCACATGTGCTATCTCGGTGTGGCTGATCCACATCCGCTCAAGGAACTTGGTAGCAGTGACATCCCTGGGAGCTAAAAGTCCTTTTATTCGACTCTTTTTTTCCCAGATCCATATACTCAGCGAATTCTTCCAAGGTAGGAGTCATTTCAAACCCATTAAGATAAAACACATTGTTGTTCGGGTCCTAGAAATAAACCAAAGCCTCAACGAGTTCTCGTTTAGGCTCGATCTCCATGATGTTTACCAAGTTTTTCAAATAATCCTTGATCTTTCCTTGATCAAACCCATCCATGTTGTTCCACCATCTCTTCAATAACCTAGGCACTTTGTCGAAAATCTTAAACGGCGAGTGCTCTTCATCTCTCGGCCTCTTGTCAGGTCTTCCATTAACTGAATCCATATCGTACCTAGATGATAAAAATATGGGGTCAAATCCTAATCTAAACTCAAAGAAATGACACTAACTATACCTTTAGAATAGACAAACTTCTTATGGGGGAAAAGCTAAAAAAAAACGGTCAGACAAGGACAAAAATGATAAAAAGTGAGGGGAATGAGATGGTTATTTTTATGAAGACGACTCTTCGGTACCCCTAAGAAAAGTATTAAGGTTGTCTTGGTACAAATATCCTGACTCATGGATAAAAAAATAAAATTTATTTTTTACGAAAAACACCCATTTGATACCCCTTTTTTTTTAATAAAAAAACTATAAGGTTGACCTGGAAAAAATGGCCAAAACAAAGGACGACACGATAAAAACGAAATGACTATTTTTTACGAAAATAAACCTTAGTCACTTTCGAGAAAGGTATAAAGGTTGTCCCGGCAAAATGGTCAAAAATAAAGACGAAATGGTAAAAGGTGTTAAAACTAGCACAATAACCATATTGTACGGAATGGGGCGCGTATCCGCGATTCCCGAGGTTGTATTCAGAAGACTCAGAGGGGTACGCAAAAAGACAATTTATATGTAAAGTTCAACAATATCAAAGCGGTAAAAAATGAATATGTATCACATTAGCCAAAAATGAATCACAATATTTACGAAATTAAAAAAAAAGTCAAATATAAAGTCAATATGTATAAGCTCGAATTATGGTACATTCCCCAGCGGAGTCGCCAGAGCTGTCACACCTCTTTTTCCTACCCTCAAAATATGTGTGGGTTATGGATTGCGGGTTAGAGGTTTTTTCCAATTAAAGTGACAAATTTGAGTAGGGATTATCTTATTGTTTAGAGTCGCCACTTGGAATTGATTTTGTGGGTGTTCCAAATCACCTTTTATTCAAATCCCTAATCAAAGGAATATTTTACTCTTTTATCATTGGTCTGCTAAAGCAAAGTCCGAGTAAGGAATTCTGTTGACCGGGGAGAAAGTGTAAGGCATTCCCCGAGTCCCGTGGTTCTATCACGGTCGTTTTATTGACTGCATTTGGCTTTAAATTCATTTTTAAATAAACTATGTTTCATTTGGTTTTCATGTTTTGCCTATGTCCGCTTTTATTGTTGATGGTTTCATTAATCTCAAACTAAGACGAGTATCCTCGACCCTAGCTTACACTAACCAAGATGAGTATCTCCGACCTTAGCTCGTGTGTCGCACCTATAAGTAGAGCCTACTCGAANGAGTATCCCCGACCCTAGCTTACACTAACCAAGACGAGTATCCCCGACCTTAGCTCGTGTGTCGCACCTATAAGTAGAGCCTACTCGAAGTTAATTAAATTCAACTTTTATTTATTTTGAAAGAAATGAAACAAGATATGCCCACACGACTTTGCCATTTTTTTACTTCTTTATTCCGAAGCGAGTATTCCCGACATCGGTTAAGACGAAAGTAATTATTTTTTGTTTAAAAAAAAAATATTTATAAATAAATGATCTTATTGGATTTATTTAATGGCTAAAAAAAAGTGGACCAATATTTGAAGAAATAATAATTTTTTGCTTCATGTTTGAAACTCGACTAGACTATTACCATTGTTATCCTAAAAAAAAGAATTTACTAACTTAAACAAAAGGAAACTACGTTATGAATTTAATCAAAGAAAAGTATTTTTTTTTATATTTGTGGATTGATGGTTCATTTTCTAACTTAAGAAAATTATTCATATTCAAAATGAGTGATGTATGGCTAATTGAAACAACTTGGCAATAAGAATTTACTAACTTAAAAAAAAACTACGTTATGGAATTAATCAAAGAAAAGCATTTTTGGTTTATATTTGTAGATTTATGGTTCATTTTCTAACTTGAGAAAATTATTCACAAATTCAAAATGAGTGATGTATGGCTAATTGGAACAACCTTACGGTAATCATGATTACTAATTTAAAAGATGAGGTTAGTGCGGAAAAATTATTAACTTACATTGTTTAAAACTAAAAAAATAATTTGGACTTGTGAGGGTATTAAATGAGGCAGCAACCCACCATTGGGCTTATGGAGTGAACGAGCTCATGTCCAACCAAAATCCAAGAAGGCCCATGCTCTTAGGACTTCAAATCTGCAGATGTGGCCTTTTGGAGCCACATTACAATGCTAATCCTATTTTTGCCATTTCTACAATACATAGCCAACTATTTACAAAAGTAAGTTTGTGGAGAATAACTCTCTATTTACAACTTGCCTATTTTACTAAAATAAACCTTTTCAAGAAATAACCAAGATTTATTGAGACTCTAATCAATGAGAAAATAAAACTAGCTTGGCAACAACGGAACAAGCATGACTACATGGATCCAAAGGTTAATACTTACTTTATACAAGCAATTGAGGGCAAAACAACATTTTATCTAAAACTTTAGCATAAGGCTAAAGATGCTTAACATAATTTGATTAATTAGCATATAGTAATAACATTATCCAATATTTAGGAGCATGTAAAAATGAATTACAATAAGACAAATGAAACTGCTAATATTCCCAGCGTCATTATCTTTCATTCCAACTCAATTTTAGGAGTGTACATGGTCTGAAAATTACCTGAACAGCAGAAAGAAGAAAAATTCAGCAAATGAACTCTTTCCAGATCCGAGCAGAACAATAGTAATATGAGCAACAACACATCAGAAGACAACAACAACCAAACGGACTTTCGAACTCAAGAAAATGAACCAGAATACCCAGCAAAACAGTTGAAACTAGCAACTAGTAACTCCAGAAAAAGCATACAACACCCCTTTATTTCTTACAAGTTTTTCACTCTAAGAAACACTCACCGATCTCAGAATTTTCAGCTTGCTATTAGATATGTTTAGCTGTTGATTTTACTCTCAAAGTTTGTATTTTTTAGTGTGTAAAAAGTTCAGCAATTGTGTAGTAGATTGTGTGTGTCCTTGTGTGAAAGAATGGCCTCTTTAAGTAGGAAAAATAAGTCATTTTGGATAGATTTTGGTTCACCAAAAATCTGTCCAAAAGGACTAACTTTTGTGTGCCAAAACAGTCTATTTTTCACTAAATGCTGACACAAAGCAGAGTAGTTATGTTTCCAACATGTTTAAACTGTAAAATACCCAACAACCATGTACTTTAAACTCAACTATTCAACTTTTATCTACACATGACTGAAATTCAACTTCTACACTCAAACTCCAACCAATTATGAACTAACATAGTAGAAACAAGACTCAAAATGTAATCGAACTAAGTATTCAGACAAACTAGATTAGAATGAGTTCGATTTTTTCAAACTAACATGGAACAACAACTAAATTTCACAAGCTAAATCCCGAAACGGAAATTAAACGAACATTGCTAAACTTTTACGATTAATAACAACTAAATATACGACTAACTATATAAATAATTCAACTAATCTTTTTTGGTTTTTCATGAAATCAACATAAAGACTTAATTATCAACCGACTAGGTCGAAGAACAACACACAAAAAAATCAAAATTAATAGACAACAACGAACTACTCGACCGGCTAGGTCGAACAACTGAGATTCACATTCACACACCAAATAGTCGATCGGCTAGGTCGAAGAATCCAAAAATAATTTACGACTAATAACCAACTATACATACATAGCAGTAACATTAATAAAATAAAACCTGTAAACCTAATACTAAACACGAAAGTGAAACATTAGAAAGATAATAGAAAATAAGTGAGGTTTTATACCAATCTAGGGCATTCGACCACGAAGCAAGCAATGCGACGATCTTTGAGGATGCCAATCGGCTGCTGTCCAACCTTGAAACGCTCGTTTAATTTCGACAGACGCTAATTTCATTGAACTCAGCGTCGTGCCAAAAGGAAACATGTGTCTTTGGGTTGAATATGCCGAGATAGATAGAACTGGTGCGACGATGGTGTAACAATGGAGGCCGGGCAGTGGGGTGGCCGCTGGAGGTGGCTGGCCGACGGCGGAGGCGGCAGCAGTGGGGTAGTCACCGGATTTTTGGGGTGAAATTGACATCAATGGGTAGGTCTTGAAGAACTCTATCCGTTGATGTATGTGTTGTGGGGTGGAGGTGCCCGAAACTTCATGAATTTGAGAAAAATGGGCGTCTAGGGCTTCAATGTTTGCTAGATTCTTGGAGATTGGTGAGGTTTTGGGAGATTTGTGTTGAAGATATGGAAATAGGAGGAAGAGAGGAGAAGATGGTAAAAAATAGGGTGGTTTGGACGGCGGCAAGCGGTGGTGCCGCCATAGAGAGAGGCGGCGGCGGCAGAGGGTGAGTGAGAGAAGAGAGAGGGGGATAGGGTTTTGATTTTGGGTTAAAATGGCCATCTTAGAAGGCTTTTATATGCTAAGTGAAATTAAATCTAGGCCATTGGATCAGGAATAAGGAAGGGCTCAGATTGAGTCTTGGTTTCACTTGATGAAACGACGTAGTTTCATCATGAAACTTCGCCGTTTTGAACCAAGGCTTGGCCAACCCTCAATTGGACTGGGTATGGACGAATTGGGCTCAGGTTTTGGACAATTTGGCTCAATTTTAATTAAAAAATACAATATCCCAAACTCTTAACCCCTAATTATTTTATTTATTCCTAAAGGAAGCATACAAGTAGAAGAAAAATCTTTTTGGTGTATATAATTTACAGATACAAAACTAAAATATACAAATAAAAGGTAAAAAATATTTTTGGTATTTTTAATAAAGGAATGCAAATAAAAATGCACAAACAATTAAAATCATCCAAATACTAGTATTAAAAATATGCAAAAATTAGGTATTCGCAGCTGCCCCTCTTTGCTCGAGAACATGAAGAGTTTTCGTGCAAAGAAAAGTGAATCCATGACTAATTTTTGCTCACACATCACTACAATGAAGCATTTTGAAAAAGGTGACCGATCCTTGCTTCCGAGGTTGCATACATATCCTTGGCTATAAAGGAATCAGGTCAGTGTAGTTCTGGAAAAGTTTGGTAGCTAGGACTACCGGACACTGGATTTAAACTGTTGTTGTTGTTGTTGTTGCTGCTGCTGCTGTTGTTGTTATTGTTGCTTGCTGCGTACATCAAAAGAAGAAGAGAAATACATATTGCTGCAAGCTAAGAGTTACAAAATTCCTATCTATGTGTCTTCTGGAGTCAAATCTTGATTTTTGACTTGCTCGCTTGTGTCGACCTTAGATTGGATCTTGATGATCTTTGAAGAAAAGATTATGATTCAATCTCGATTGCTTGCTTTCTGGATCAGAATTTGAGAAGATGAATCTTGAGAAGCTGGTTTGCTGACACATTGTCAATGCTAACTCCAACCATCTTGTGGTCGAAAGACTTCTTTCTTCTGATGAGACACTGAAACTGCAAGCTTTTAACCGTCACATGTGCTATACGGCGGGGCCTGAAAAGCCATCAAAGACGAACAAAACAAATAAAATTTTTCTGCCCCGGTTTGAACTAGGAAAATTTTGTGAGTTATCAGAGAAAGCTATAAACTATCTAATTTATTGAAAGGCACACAAAAAAAGTAGTATAAACAAACTAAAAAGATATAATAATTTGTAACGAGGGATTACGTACCTTACATTACCCAAAGGATAGGTAACCAGGGGTTGGTACCCTGTATTACCGGAAAGGAATGTAACCAGGGGTTAGTACCCTGTATTACTGGAAGGAAATGCAACCAGGGGTTGGTACCCTGTATTACCGGAAAGGAATGTAACCAGGGGTTAGTACCCTATAGTACTGGAAGAAAATGCAACCAGGGGTTAGTGCCCTGTATTACCGAAAAGGAATGTAACCAGGGGTTGGCTCCATGTATTACTGGAGAAGAATGTAACCAGGGGTTGGTACCCTATATTACTGGGAAGAAAGTGTAATCAGGGGTTGGCACCCTGTATTAATGAAAGGAAATGTAATCAGGGGTTGGTACCCTGTACTACTAAAAGGAAATGTTATCAAGGGTTGGCGTCCTGTATTACTAGGAAGAAAATGTAATCAGGGATTGGTACCCTGTATTACTAGAGAAAAAGGTAACCAGGGGTTGGTATTCACAACACCCTAAATCGTGGTTAGAGTACTTATTTTTATAAATTAGATATGAAGATTAGATTAGAAAGGTAACTCACTATTGTTGAATAAGTCTAAGGAAGTGAGTTGGATTTCGAACGATTTTTGTAAAAGAATCTGGTGCGCGTGTTTTTTAGATTTATTGAAAATTGATTTGAGCCGAAGTCGAGTTTCTATAAACTATAGTTGATTGAAAACTTGAAAAATAGAAGTTCGCCAATTAAGGCTATTCGAAGTTTTGATTTTAGAAATTGGATTTCTTGAGTTTGTTAGTGGTTTGGAATGAGTGGTGTTCCAAGTGATTGAAAATATCAAGAGGAGTTCAAAACTTAAATTCAAAGTGATTTGGAGTAGATTTGAGCTAGATTTCAATTAAAATTCAAAAGAGGCTCAACGAAGGAGACGAAGTTAGTTTTTGTATAATACTATATAATATTGTGTAATAGTGTATATGGGTGTATAAATATCTTTATACACTTATACACATAATGTGCATACCTTGTATAAAAATATATAATATTTTATAAAATTGTATAAGTGTTTGCAGACGAACTTCTTCAATGATTTTATTTGCGTTTCTTGTTCAAAACCAGTCCAAATCTCCATTAACTGATTTTAAATATTGCAGCCAATCTCCTTAGACTATTTCTAACAAGTTTAATCAACACACACTCTAAATTTCTCACTAAATTAAATCAAAATCTAAGCCCACTTATTTAAGTTTCTTCAACTATGGTGGATTACTTTAAAAATCTAATTTTCACTACCTAAATAGATTTGGTTTGTTAAACTAATATTTAAGTCATATATATTGATTCAAAAATTTGTTAGAAGCTTGAGGTTTCAAAAAAAAAAAAATAGGGATTTTGAAAACGTATTTGAAGTTGGATGTTGAATCTTAACCTTTTATTTTTTGGCTACAACTTTCCAAAGTTATATATGTGCTACATGGTTGCAATATATGTGTGCGGGGTGTACTTATGTATAATTCTCTCTCTCTCTCTATATATATATATATAATTAATGTATAATGTGTATGTGTATGTATTGGTTAGCGAATAAAAATAGTAAAGACCAACTCTTTACGTAAAGATTTGACTGTTCACAAGGCCCCACTATTAACAATGGACTCAAAAATTATTCCTTTTTACGGGCGAAGTGTTCCAGTAGCCACTTCTAAGCATGTTGTTTAAAATATATCCATAATTTTATAAATATATTTAAAGATAAGCCAATTCACCCAAACTTCAGGATCAAATATCCTGAATCTTTGAATCCTGAATTTTTTAGCATCTAATATGAAATTTAGGGCTTATTAGTATCCTAAATTTTTGAGTTACTAATTTGAAATACAGGAAAGCATCCTGAATTTTCGAACTTCTAATTTAAAATTCAGGACATAAGATTCGAATTTCTGGATACAATATTCTAAATTTAGGAGATGATGTCATGAAGTTTGAACCTTGAGATTTAAATTTCAGGACATTGTATCTTGAAGTTTGAACAAATTAACTAATCGTTAAATACATTGTAAACTATAGTATATATTAAACAAGGTGTTTAAAAATAACTATATGTATCATTTCAACCTTTTGCGGCATCTGGGCTTGGCACATATGCTTTCAGATTTTCTTTCTTTTAAATTTAGGAAAGTGGGCACTGGCATATGTAGCAGTACGACTTGGCCCAACAAAACTATCTTGGTCAGCATCCAGAGGGCTTACTATCACACCTCCTTTTTCTCGAAGGGGGATATGAGAGTTTTTTCAATTTAAGTGACTTTATCGAAATGAGATTATTTATTTATTCTGAGTCGCCACTTGGAATAATTTATGGTGTCTCAAGTCACCGGTTTGTTTTAAATCCCAAATTGAAGAAGTTTTGACTCTGTGTTAAAGTCTGCAAAATCAGAAGACCGGCTAAGGAATTATGTTAATCCGGGAGAAGGTGCTAGGCATTTTCGAGTTCCGTAATTTTAGCACGGTCGCTTAGTGATTACTACTTGGCTTAATTGTTTAATTACTCATTTTTTGGACCTAAGTACGTTTTTTTTATCTTTTACCGCTTCTAATTACTCGATTATTCGTATTTAAAGAATTATCTTAAGACGAGTTACGCATATGTATACTCGTTTAGTTTTGGTGCGTCAAAAATAATGTCACGCTTACGTGTACACAATTCATGACACTAAGTTTATTTAAGAAAAAATTTGGTCAAAGTCGCGCGAACGCGTACCTTGGTTTTATTTTGAAAATCGACGCTTAAATCATGTCACGCGCACGTGTACATAATTTGTCATGCTTAATTATTTAAGAAAGAAAAAAAAAACTCCAAAATCGTGCGAACACGAACTTAGGTCTTAATTCCTGAACCCATAATTATGTAATGTGTACGTCGAAAATCCTAAAGTTTGCCTACATGAGTGTGACTGCCTAAGCATCCTCCTAGCGATATAACAAGTGATAAAATACTAAATAAAAGCAATAGAATATTTAAGTCTCAGGTTCTCCCCCTTTTTTCTAAGGTCTTTGTATTATTTATACATGTATGAGTTAATATTGAGAGGAGTGGGGGAAGTGGAGAAGGGATGTGAAGGAGTGGGGGAGAGGCATGAGTGAAGTGGGGAAGTGAAGAAGAGATGTGAAAGAGTGGGGGTGAGACATGAGTGGAGTGGGGAAGTTGGGTGTTATTATATATATATAAATTATACTAAGAAAAAATACTATTATAACTTACAATTTAAATTAGAAGAAACTAAGTTTTATATATATGTATATATATATAAATCTTCTTTTATTTAAACATAGGAACAAATCTTATATTCTAAGATTGTGAATATTTCTGTAGTTTTTAATTTTCTTAAATAAAACCTAGGAAGAATAAGATAAAAATTTAAAGTATTAAAATTAGACCTAAAAGAAATATTTACACCAAAATAGAATAGAATTTGGGTGTGATAAAAAATTAGTTGTTCACACTTACCACTATTTTCTGCTTTTTTTTTTAAAACAAAAAAGAGAAGAAAGAATCAACTATATATTTCATTCAAATATAATGTATTGTATAATCTACATTTCTTCTTCTTCTCAAATTATCAAGTTTCATATGCTTAAATTTAATTCTTAATTCTTAACTTGACGGATTAATTCTCCAATTGGCTGGCTATCTGCATTTTCATTTTATTGGTGAAAGTTTGATTCTCCCATTTTCTTTCCCATCTGCCTATGTATAATAATAATAATTTTCTTTATAAAAAATAACAAACTACAACTATTGAAGCTGAAATCATGGCTCTGCAACAAGGAATGAAGATGACATTAAAAAGTAAAATACAAGTACCTACTTGAGTTAGGAACAATAGATTCTCACATTTATTATCTGATTACAGGTAACTAATGAATATAGCTTGAATTAAAGTTAGTGTGAGAACCTCTCACTTCTCTCTAAAAAAAATATACAATACCACCCAAATCCCTTAACATTGATCTCCTAGATGTCCCAATATATCAACCAAGAGCTACTCCTTCCAATTCACCGGACATAAATCCTCAGCTAACATTTATGGAAACTGAATCTTCTTCCTTCAAGGAGAAATTAATGGCTAACGAACACGAAAAAAAAAATTTCCATAGTATCACCTCCCCCTCACCAAATACCTATGATAATTAACTCTACTACTGATAACGAGGCAACTCAACCAGAGGCAAATTATGGTAATAACTATTCTGTTCCTATTACTATGGAGGATAAACCAAGGATCTACTTCCCATGGAGACACTCCCTCATAATTAAATTACAAGGAAAGAGAATTCCGCACGAAATATTAAAAAAAAATTAATGAAACTTTGAAAACAATCTGAATCGCTTTCACTAATCGATCTAGGGGAAGACTACTACATTGTACGTTTCAACAAAGAGGAAAATATGATCAACACCATTCAAAAAGGGTCGTGGTTCATCTATGGACATTTTCTCTCCGTCCAACGCTGGGAACCAAATTTTGTAGCATCTCAAGCGAAGCAATCATTCATAGCAACCTGGATTCGGCTACCACAACTCCCTACAGAATTTTACAATGGAAAAATTCTACAAAAAGTTGATAGTACTATAGGAAGGCTCCTAAAAATAGATGTTTGCACCTCAGCAGCACTTTGTGGTCGATATGCATGTCTATGCGTGGAACTGCCACTAAATAAGCCGGTGATACCTTTCATCTTCATAGGATCTCATAATCAATAAGCAACATATACACTATGAAGGTAAGAACCTATTGTGCAAAAACTGTGAACACCTAAGTCACTCTATAAAATAGTGTAATTGTGCAAAATTTAACGAGACTACAGGAGAAACAAAGCAAGGGACCCCAAACACAACCCAGTCACTTGAGGACCAAGAAGAAGTATGGAAGACTGTCTCCTTCAACAAGGGAAAAAGAGAGACTTAACAAAATCATCAACAAAAACCATGGACAACACGCAACTATCAGGTATAAACGTCAATATTTTTGAAGCAAAATCTGGTAAGTTTCTAACTTCTCAAAAACTAGCGTACAAAACAAACAAAATTCAAAACCTCTCATACCTCTCTATAATTCAGAACATCACAATGATCTCAATACTAAAACCAAAAACCATTTTTTACTTCTTGAAGAAGAAGATACTGTTTTGGGCAAAACCACCAACTGCCCTAATTATTTTATTGCATATAATTATAAATTTAATAATGAAATCTATGTGGACCCACTACCTATAGATAACTCGAACCCTATCACCCCATTACACGACCCCACCTCCCCTAACCACCTATCCCCTCATATGCAAAATACTAATAGACTCCTAATAAACAATAACCTCCCTAATAAATATCCTAATACACCAAATCCCTCCCACCAAAACACCGCTAAAGAAGAAATTATCAATAGTGATAATTTGTATGCACCGACTGACGAGGAACATTTGGCAAGTTATTAGACCACCAATGAACAAATGACCAATTCAATTCCCCACGTAACAAAAACCCAATCTCCTCCACTGCCATCCTTTAATACAAATACGCTATGCCAGTTGAAAGACATGCAAAAATAACCCCTAATCATTGAAAACCTAGATAACAATTCTCTTGTCCCCAAGAGTGATCAACTACTGGATATAAATTTATTCACTACCAAAAAGAATGCCAAGAATACCAATATCAGTGAGAAGGTGTTATCGCCTAATACAACTACAAAGAATCAATGAAACACAAAATATGAAAAACACTCCACTCCCACCAAACCAGATCCCGAATCAACCAAGAATTCTCATTCAACTTCCATTACCACAAAATCACCAACCCCTATCATGGGTGGAGATGGGGCTAACGAGTCATCCAATCTCTTTCAATATCATATTGGAGGGGAGGGAAATTATAATAGTTCTACAAAACATACACTACCTAACCCAACTCATCTCGGAGGGGGTTCGATTAGCAATGAACAAATATATCAACCAAGTGTGGATAAACAATGTCCTAAGCCCAATCGCTCCAAACATGGCTGCCAACCTCACTCAAACCATGGGGGGGTGGGGGGGGGG
>ML348634.1:0-24792 GCA_005239505.1 Nicotiana paniculata | reverse complement strand
GGGGAGGGATGAAATCTTCCACCACATTTTGTCCCAATTCAGAGCTTAACTACTATGATGAAGCTTCCCTTCTTCACACCGGACATTGTAACAAACATCAATCCAATCTTCGCACCCTGGAATGCACATGCAGACCATCCTCAAACTTCAAATGCTCACAACACACAGAACATGCACTTCCCACAGCCTCCGATGCACCAAAATCCAAACCAAATGGAACATGCAATAGAGGAAGAGGTAGATCCCTTAAACTTAATACAAAAAAACCTAGTCGAGGATTCAAACCTCGATGAAGTAAAAGTCTTTCTATTTACGGATATGCAAGAGCAGAAGCAAATTCTCTTCTGTCCAATGGAACTTTACACGTGCACAATGGACATAAGGACCCTAGTGGACCCAATAGTGGGACACTATGCAATGATACTGGTGCTTTTTCAGATGAGGAATCCAACCCATGCACAAAGAATGAAGGAGAATGGGGACCTACACAACCAAACATTCAACATGAATAGATCAACAACCTTCATAATTTGGAATATACGGGGAGGGAACAATGATAACTTTAGGCTAAACTTCAAAGATCTGGTTGAAACACACCACACAAGAATGATTACTCTTCTTGAGACCAAGATGGATAATCACTTACCTCTGCTCAACCTTTTTGGCTTCTCAGATATGATTGAAATCCCAGCGGAAGGCCAATCAGAAGGAATAGTGATCCTATAGGACCATACTAAGGTCAATGTTCATAGCTTTATTCTTAGGAGCCAAGAGATAAGTGCAACAATTGAGGTAATATCAACCCATAAATCTTGGTTAGTTACTTATATCTACGATAGTACTGATAAGAACCTTAGGAATAAAATGTGTAACAACCTCTTAGACATGAACACTGCCATCAAGGAGCCATGGTTAGTGAGTGATGATTTTAATGGTGTCCTAAATTCTAATGAAAAAATAGGAGGTAAATGTGTTAATAATAAACAGTCGAAACTTCTTTGGGATTGTATTAACACATGCAACCTAATTGACCTAGGTTTTAAAGGTTGTAAATTTACTTGGTTCAACATTAGAAGGAAGAATAATGGCCTCATCATGGAAAGACTAGACAAAGTCTTTGCCAACGAGGAATGTATCAACCTTTTCCCTAGGTCCATAGTCACTCACCTTCCTAAAACACATTAGTACTATAATCCTCTTTTGATAGAAATTATCCTTAAGAAAAATTGCCCATTGCAAAAACCATTTAGACTAGAAACTTTTTGGTGTAGTCATCCAGACTTCATAAACCTTGTGAAGGATAGCTGAAAGGATTCTAATTATACTCAGGGCTCAAATAATTTCTTAGATAATGTCAAAAGGTGAAAAAATATGCATTCTGGAGACATTTTTAGACATAAAAAAAGAATTCTGGTCAGACTCAAAAGTATTCAATTTTCAAGCAACTACCCTACTAGTACCTTCCTACAAAATCTAGAAATTGGACTTCAAAATGAATATAACAATATCCTTAGAATAGAAGATGATTATTTGGAACTTAGAGCCAGAATTTCTTGGATTCAAGAAGGATATGCAAACACCAAATTCTTCCACATTACGGCCACCAATAAATCCCGTAAAAATAGAATAACTTACTTCAAAGATGACTTAAGCCATTGGATAAACGATCCTTCACAAATCCTTCAACACACCTCAGTATTCGTCTAGGACATGTTCAAAACCAACCATACTTCAACTGATTGGTCAAATATCAAACAAGATCCACCCTCCTTCACCAAAATAAATCTCTCAATTCTTGATAAACAACTATTACCTACAGAAGTAGTCAATGCGATATTTTCTTTCAAACCATTTAAAGCACCAGGCCCGGATGGTACATGCCCTTTTTTTTACCAAAAATACTGGGAAAAGTAGGGCACTCCGTTATCGAACTTTGCACACAAGTTTTCCAAACCCAAACAATTTCACCAGAAATTAATAGGCTTCTGTAATACTATTTATAAAATTATCACCAAAATTATAGCAAATAGACTGCAACCATTACTAGATCACATTATCAGTCTTTTTCAGTCCAGCTTTATTAAAGGAAGGCGTGCATGTGATAATGATGTTATAATTCAGAAATTATATTCTCACTTCAAAAAAATGAAAGGAAACAAAGCTAACATGATTTTGAAGCTAGATCTTGAAAAATCATCCGATAGATTAGAATGGTCTTTTATCTATCAAACCCTCACCTACTTCAAATTCCGCCACAATATAAAACGGCTCATTATGAACTACATTTGCATTAGCAAAATTGCTATCTTGGTAAACGGGGAAACAACTACATTCTTCACCCCAAGTAGAGGTATTAGACATGGATGTCCTCACTCACCTTATATATTTATCATGTGTATGAAAATGCTCTCGCGTCTAATCCTCCATCAGGTAGATACTTGCTTACGGGATCCCATCCATCCGAGGAATCGAGATATGTACATATACCATTTATTCTTTGTGAATGATCTTACTCTAATGGCCAGTGCAAACAAAAAAACTATAAAACAATTAACAACTGCCTCACTATGTTTTGTAATCTATCAGGGCAAAAATCAACCTCCAAAAAATCCAAGATCCTCTTCTCCAAGAATTGTTCAATAACATTTGCCAGGGAAATAACAAATGGCTTCAATATCAAAATAAGCCAATCATTTGGGAAATACCTGGGCTTTTCAATTTTATATAAAAATCCTAAAGCAGCAAATTTCGAATTCATCATTGATAAAATACGTGACAGGCTCTCAACATGAAAAACTAAATTTCTAAATATAGCTGGAAGAACCACTTTAGCCTAGCAACATTAATCTCCATTCCAAATCATGCAATGCAATACACTATTCTTCCTACCAAAATACACAAATAAATTGACCAAATTCAAAGAAATTTCATCTGGGGACTACAAACGAATCCAAAAAACTCCACCTAATCAATTGGAATATCATTACCAAGCCTAAGGACCTTGGTGGCCTAGACCTAATGACTATTAACTCAAAAAATAGGACTTTGTTAAGTGGCCTAACTTGGTGAATCCTTGTCAAGCCATCTGTCCCTTAGGTAAAATGTTCTCATCAATAAATACGGGACAAAAAAAAATCAATAACACGTCATTCATTTGGAAAAGTGTCCTCAAAGGATGGAACACATGCAACAAGGGGATTCTCTAGCAACCTTTCCATAACTCAAAACTTAACATTTGGGACACACGTTGGATTCCTCATTTACCATCCTTAAGGAATTGTATAGAAGGTCCTCTCCCAAAAATAGAATTAGATCTAAAAATAAAAGACCTAATATACGATGGTAAATGGAACTTCTAAAAAATTTCATTCGATCTAGCTACCTCTATTATACCAAGAACATTTTTACCTTTTATTTGTATATTTTAGTTTTGCATCTTTAAATTATATATACCAAAAAGATTTTCTTTCTACTTGTACATTTTCTTTAGGATTAAATAATATCCTAGTATAATTAGGGGTTAAGGGATTGGACTAGTGTATTTTAATTAAAATTGAGCCAAAATTGGCCCAAAATTAGAAGCCCAAAGAGTCTACTGATCCGGTCCAAATGGGGCTGCCAGGGGAGGGTCCAAACGGCGTAGTTTTAGATTGAAACTACGTCGTTTTGGTTAAGTGATCAAGATCAAATCTTGGCCACCTATTTTATTTGATCCAATGGTCCAAAATTGATGTCATTCGAGGTATATTAACTTTAGAAATCTGATTTTTGGCCTCATTTCCATACAATCCCAAGCCCAAGCCCTAGACCCCTCTTTCCTCTCTTCTCCTTCCCCTGCCGCCGCCGCCTCTCCCTACGGCGGCGCTGCCTGCCGCCACCTCCAATCACCCCCAAAATATCACCATATAATCTCCACAACCTCCTCTTTTCATATCTCCAAACCAAATCCTTAGAAAAACCTAAAAGTCCACGAATAGTAGATCTAAGAAAGCCTACTCGTCACTTTTTTCTTCAAATTCGTGAATTTTGAGCCATATTTTTTGCCTAATGCCCATATTCATGGTGTTGATACCCAATATTTCCTCAAACTATTTTGAAATTTGCATATGTTCCTTCAAAATCACTTTTTATAACAATTGGTATTTTTTCATAATTTTCCATATTTTATTAATTTCTTTTCCAAATTTATTCAGTATTTTAAATTCAATAATTATTCATAAATTATATTACAAATAATTTTCAAAATATGTCTTAGCTCAATATATCATTTTTAATCCTATTAGGATTTAATTATTTCACGGATTAGCCAATTTGGCATTATTTATTTGTAATTACAACAATCTTTGCAATTATAGCTTAATTGTACATTTTATACCATTTAATTCAATAGTTAGTCATTTTATATATTATTTAATTAACTTAATTTCACCTATTTAGTCTAAATTTCATTTATTATAATTATTAGCTATTTTTATAAATTATTTATCTATTTTTTATGGGTATTTAATAATTAACCCCTTCCTATTTAAAATCTAGCCTAAATCAAATTCAACCCCAACCTAATTGAGACCAGCCCAATACCCAATCTAAATAACCCAATAACCCAAGCCCAATCTCTAAGCCTACCCGACCCAATCCCCATTCCAATCTGAGCCGTTGATTATTTCAAATCAACGGCCCAGATTCACCCTTTCCATTAATAACCCTAAAGACTACCATCCCCCTCTCTCATTTTCCCTCCCATTCACTCAACCGTCTCTCTCAACTCTCTCATCTCTCTCTCTAAAACACTCCACCTGCTAAACCTATCTCCTCCCTTCTCTGGCCACCTCCTCACTGGAAACCATGGAGGTCTCACCTCTCACCAGCCTTATGGCTCTGTCCTTCGCGTTGTTTCACCGTTTGGGGGTTCTCAAGTGAACCAGAGGCGGTTCGACTCCCATCTCCGGTCTCATTCCATATTTTCTGGCCTCCTATGGCTGTTCGAGTAAGGTTCTTGTATTTTCCGGCCCCAAACGCCGGTAATATCTAAGCCTCTTCTCTTTTTGGATTTTCTCCCGAAATCCTAGCTTTATACTGTCCAATCTTTTTAGATCTGTGACGTATCTAAGCCTCTTTTAATTTTTTCATATGTTTTCCTCGAAACAATCTTCGTTTTTCAAATGATTTCCTCACTCTGAAGTTAGGGTTTCTTGACCCCCTTTTTAAAAACGGTTTTCTTCTAATTCGTAAGGATTTCTACTGAGTTTTTGAGTGATTCTCTTATATTTTCTTATTGTCTAAGTTAATATGCTGAAAAGCCCTATTTTTTTCTAGTCCGTCTCTGATTATGTATTTATGTGTGCTCGTCTCTTGTGCAACTATCTATGTACTCTCTGAGTTTTATGCTTTAGTTTTGTTGCTAGGGTTTTAATTCTCTACTGTTTCTGTGATTTTCTTGCTTAGGGTTTCTCTGATTTTTGTTCAACATATGCTATTTATAGTTTAATAGGTCTGATTATTTATTTTATTAATTTTTTCATAATACTCTCTACTGATTTTGTGTATTCTCCTTAGACCTGCAATACTTTCCTTAAAAAACTGCGATTTTGTGTATTTTCTCTATAACTCTTTACTGATTTTGAATTACTTCCTTACTTGTATGATACTTTCCTTAGTTAGTATTGATTCCCTGTGATTTTCAATCTCATTCGTGATTCTTGTAACTAATTTCCAGAATTAAAGTTATGCTCTACCTTATTTATGTGCACGAATATGCTGCCAGTTATTTAACATGTACTTTTCTTAATTATGTATTATGTACTTAGTCTTTATTACATGCCACATGCTTTTACCACCCCTATTATGGTAAAATTAGTCTTATAATTGATTCTTTTCCTTGTTTGATACAACTTGTACCCGTTTGAACTATGACTCCCTAATTAAAGGGAGTCCGGGTTTTGACTGATTCTGATTGGGTATTCTTCCTATAACTATGTTAAATTATTACTTCTTACCTTATTTACTACTGTTTTCAAAGCTATATATACCCAGGCCTCTTATTTTCCAAACACGAACAATACACTGTTCTGAACTCTCTCACACATATACATTCTCTCTTGTTATTCTTGTTGTTCACTTGCTATCCTCAGTCGGCTGCAAGCCAAGACTGAGAAACTCTGCACTCTAGTGCTCTGCACTCTACTATTCTTCACTCTATTGCTCTTCACTATGCATTTATTCTCCTTTAACTGGTATGTTTTCAGTTTAACTTAAAGCTTCAAAACAACATGTTCCTTTTGGTATTACAGTTCCTTCTATTTCTACTATGCTTCTACTTATGGTTCTGTTGTGTACCCTGTAATTAGCATGTCTACTTTCACTTTACTAGTATGATTGTTAAGCTGTCCTATCCTCCCTTAGATTCAGCATGTTATCCCCCTAGCACACCCCTCAATCTGATTCTATTAGTTTCTGGCCTGAACCTCTTTATGAAAAATGTTTTGTGGTTGTTAAAGTTCTGCGATACCTTAGTATTTCTCCGGTATTAACTTGTATGCAAATCTGCTTCATGAGCAACCTACTTGTCCCCAATCCCTTAATCCCTGTTTGTGACTGCCTCTTTTTACTATGTATGCGGATGTGGTTCTGAGTAGTTGATTGTCCTAATCCCTTTCTTTCAAACTATTTTCACTGAGTAATATTCTTCTATTGTTCTTCAAAACTTATTTCAAACAAGTTATTTTCAAAAGTTGTTTTCCTACTTGATCTTTTCAAAACTATGAGCACTTCCACTATGCTCTTAGACATTAGGTTCTGCCCCTCTTGTGTGAGCATTACCTTGGGACCCTTGATCTTCCTCTGAACTTTGACACACAAGAGCTGGCCGTTCCACACTACACTTACTCCATCTTGGCTATGAAATCTAGGTATGAGCACTGCCCTGGATCCTTTGAGATCCTTAGGGAACTCTGACACACCCGAATCATGTGAAAGGCTGTGAACTAATGGCAATGAGGATTTTGGAGATTCTGGGCCTATCAGTAGGCTCCCTATAGCATAGCTTATTTTTCTTATTTCAATTATGTAATTTATACAAATGGCCTGTAATGACTAATTATAAACAACTCGTTGGGGATGGATAGTGAAAAGGGAGGGGTAACTATGCATGCTATAAATATTAAAGGGGTAGAAACCATGCTATTAGGTTTACATTCCTTATTTACGCAATAGAAATCATGTTTAGGATCAACATGTGCAAAGCATATCATGCATTAGAAATCATGTTATTTAGGCTTTATGAACACTATTTCAACATCTTGTCTCAGTACTGTCATTCATCACTAAGAAAATTTTTGTGATAGGGTAAATAATGTTAATAATTGGCATCTTCTGCAATCATGTTTTATATTTCCATGTACACTTAGAGATCATGTTTAGGATAAGCAACACTAAAATAAACTGCCACTCTTGCATATTCTTAAATCATGCTTAATGCTGTAATTATTATGCATATAGGAATCCTGCTTAGGATTCTGCATATGCATCATTCTGCATCCCTACCTGTGCATTAGATACCATATTTTAGGATTTCATTCATACTTGCTTAACAACACCTAGTCTAACTACTGGTGCATGTAGAAGGAATAAAACAACTTCACTCAGTTTCTCTAAAACAACTGGCAACAATTCTGTGTTCTGAACAACCTAGAACAACATGTGTAGTTAATAATTTGCAACAGTCCCTCTAACAATTCAGATAATTAGTATACACTGTCCCCCGCCTAGGCAAGTCTTAGGTAATCAACCATAAAGAAATAAAAATTAGAACTGTCCTTTGTGATTAGTGTTCAACTGTTAGCATGTTTAAAACCAGTAGGCAAGCCTGATTAAGACTTCCTCTCTGAGTTATGCAATAAATCTGTCTTTGTAATTATCATTTAGATACCATGTTTTAGGATCTAAATCAAAAGACCTTAACTGTGTATGAGTCGTGCTGCCTATTTGCTTGTGGAGGTATACTTGTGCCTTTTCTCTGCTTTTCTGTGTTTCCCCCTAATTGCAGTCCTACATGTTCTTATCTGTCGCCTTAGTATTTTTCCTTCAAACCTGGGGATCTGCCTAGAACATCCCTTATAGGATAGAAGTCCTAAATTCCTCCGGGACTGATAGGAAGGGATGGGTAACAACATGCAATAAAGGTCGAAACCAACACTCGATTTAGCTACTTTCATGAGGGGGGGGGGTAGAATATGGATATGATGACCAGTACGCTAATACCATATGTAGCCCCTCTTTGAGGAGTGATTACCGGATATTGTACTGATGTGATCCATATTATTATAAACCTAGGATACCATTTATATGCTTAGATCGTAATCCTTCTTTACTATTTTCAAACATTTGCATGCTTAATACTTAAACCCCCTCTTATTTGAGCCTTTATTTATTTGTTTGTTAAGCCGTACAAATTCACAAAAGTTGTTTGGCCGGGAACCACACTTATGGATCGTGAGGGGTGCCTAACACCTTCCCCTTAGGATAATTTCAAGCTCTTACTCTATCTCTAGTTAACAATGTAGTTGTAAATGAACCCCTTTGGTGTCTTAACGCATCTTTAAAAAATCATTAGGTGGCGACTCTCAAAACACAAACCCCTTTCCCAAAAGGAAAGAGTTGTCCCAATCGAATGTCATAAACCCGATCTCCGCGAGGAAAGAGAGGGCGCGACAACATGGCGACTCTGCTGGGGATTTATATAGGCTTTTACCATTTCAAACGGCTTTGTGAACTTGTCTTTACTTTGTTAATACTTGCGACCTTTCCCTTTACCCTCTTTATGTGCCATTGATTGTCTATCTCTTTAAACATTTATTTTTCTTCAAAAGTAACTGACATGTTTTTTCTGTTTCCTTCCTTTGTAACCGCTTTTAAATAATAAACTGTTGTATTTACTGCTTTCATAACGTGCAAATACATGACAATATATTTTTAATGCTTATTTATTATTGTGTAATCATGCTCAACATTCATACTCAACTCATGCCAAACAAAATACTATAGAAACACTTGATGAGTGGTTGCACTCTTCCTATATTATTACCCCCTAAATTCGGAAAGGATTATTTGCGGTAAAGCTAGTCGATCAGCGGTGCATTCGACGGTTCCGTGCCTTTCCCCCTTGAGTTGTCTGCTCGAGGGTACCAGTCTAAAACCCCATAGAAACTTTAATCCGTTATGTTGTTTCATGCATCATGGTCAAACCTAGCCAGGATAAAGTGTGGTCCGCACCATAGCTTTTAGAACTGCCTTATCCAAACGTCCACTGGGTTTCCCTAAACCCAAATGGACATCATCACGTTTTATGCATTTATTTGGAGAACTAAATGCTTTATGCTAATTGTTGATGTTAAATAGTCGATTCTGGTGGGGGTAAGGGCCTAACCTTGTTTGCCTTGCAGAAAAATGAGGCACGAAGTCCCCAGATATGAGCCATCTTCGAGCTGACTTCAAAAATGATGATAGTCCTCGAAAGTGCCAAGCCCAGCACATGTGGCACTGCAAGATTGTAATGGAGAAGGACACCATTGAGCCAGATAGATATCATGCCGGTTGTACCCCTTTCTATCCTGGTTGGTTGGTAGAAAATTAGGGTGGTCTGAGTGAGCCAGGGTTTGTTCAGGGCCACAGGGTTATAGATGAGAAGGCCGAGGCACAAGTCAAAAACAACGAGCTGCGCAAGAGGATCCGTGAGTGTGAGGATGAGCACCACAAAATACATGAGTCTAGCAAGAAACTTATCGAGGAATGGAATGATATGGCTATCAGCACCAACAAAATGTTAGGGTATTTTGAGCGAGGTATAGTGGAGCTAGAGAAAAAATTTCTCAAAAGGATTAAAGACTGTCAAAAGGCTGTAGGAACCGACGGAGGACATCTAGCCAGAGCATACCTGTTGCTGGGACTTCACGAGTTGGGGAAACTGTACGAGGGAAGCAAGAATGCCGAGTTTGGGGAAGGTCCTTCTGGGACCAAGTAGATAGGAATGTCTTTCTTTTACTTTATCAATGTAATAAGGCCAATGGCCATTAATGACCATTACTTCCTGTTTATTTAGTGTCATTTTGGGATTCGTCTATTTTCTTATAATTAAAATGAGGCATTTAGCATCTTAAGTTCCCCAAATCAATTTGTCTCTAGGCCTACCTCGGGCACAAAAGAGGTCCCCAAATTAGGACGCACTTTACATTCCCGCACCATGTGTTTAAAGACCGCAATACTTTTCATAATCCTCACTGACTTGGATACTTTTGTTTTTGTTTTCCTATTTTCTTATTTATTTATTCCCCTCCCCAAAGGTTAGTTCGTGCACTCTCGCATCATCATCCTATCTTACAAGATCCAGGGGCCCTCCACCCTCTCTGTTGGTCCCAAACGCACACGCAAGTATACGTGATCGACAAGTAATATAGGATTGTAAGTCCAGATATCGTACCCACAGGGACTTGTGATTAACTATCAACTAAATTAAACCCAAACAATTAATCTATTCAACGAATACTAAAGTATGAATATTTAACTAAAATTAATGAATTCAATAAGAGCCGATATTCTAGAGCTATGGGTTAGCAAATAATCCTTTTGAGTTTTCCACTTTAATCGTCTAATTAATTTATCTGGTTTATTGATTGACGAGGTTAATATTGCTCGTAGACTTCTCCCGAAGTACAACTCGCCTATTCAAGCTAACCTAACGCCTATATTCCTATGAAATTAGGATTAACAANAAAACTCTAGAACTAATAAACTATGAAATTAAAGGAAGAGAAGAGAAGAAAAACTAGGTAGAAGCCTCCTTCAAGCGTGGTATGTGTTCCTCCACGTCAATTCCTCCTAAAAGTTATGTTTTTGGGTCTATTTATATGTTTGGGACAAACCCTAAACGTGTAGGAGACTTCTATTCAAACCGGGAAACACTTAAAACCTTCAAAATTCGGATTGGACCGGACCAGGGACCAGGCTTTATGGCCCAAACGGCCAGATAAAGCCTGGCCAGGCCTGGCGTTAGGGCTCTAACGCCCCCCAAACGCCTGGTCCTACCAGGATTTATAGCCTAAACGCCCAACTATAGCCTGGTATGACCAGGCTTTACAACTCAAACGCCCGGCTATAGCCCGATTCACTCCTTTTTTACTCTTGAGCGTATTTTTGACGTTTATGCATCCATTTAGCTCGGCTTCCATCTCCAATTCACCTACACATGAAATAGACTCCATTATGCACATACGACGTGTATTTTTATCATTAACGCACATAAAATGTAAGGCACATAATGCTTTAAACCATGAATTATAGCCATACATCACGCTCCTCCTCTTAGTCCTCCCAAAGGCAAGAACAAAAGCAAAAAGAAAATGGAAGATTCAGGCAACAACAGAAATGAGAATGTGGTTGAACGGGTAGAGTCGAATGGTTGAACTATGAAGACCTTTGCATACAGCCCAATGTCGAACTGCCCGAGGAATACAAACCTCCTAAGTTTGAAATGTTTGACGGCACAGGTGATCCAAGGGTCCATTTGAGAACTTATTGTGACAAGATGGTTGGAGTAGGGAAGGATGAAAGGATCCACATGAAGCTGTTCATGAGGATCTTAAAAGGAGATGCATTGTCCTGGTACATCAACCAAGATCCCAAGAAATGGTCGAATTGGGTGATCATGGCATTTGACTTTATGGATTGATTCAGGTTCAACACAGAGAATGCACCAGACATGTTCTATATTCAGAATTTGAAGAAGAGACCCATAGAGACGTTTCGCGAGTATGCTACTCGCTGGAGGTCCGAAGCTGCTAAGGTCAGACTCGCCTTAGAACAGGAGCAGAAGAACAAGTTTTTTGACCGGGCCCAGGACCCGCAGTACTATGAACGGTTGATGAATATTGAGAAACACAAGTTCTACGACATTATCAAATTAGGTGAATGGATTGAAGAAGGTATCAAGAGCGGTATGGTCACAAATTTTGAAGCCTTGCAAGCTACCAAGAACGCTTTGCAGTCTGGTGGTGTGTCTAAGAAAAGAGACGCGAGAGCCGTGATAGTTGCACAAAGAACAAAATCCCTACTCAAATACCAAACTTACCCAACACCTCCACTCACATATCAACCAACCCCAAATTACCATGCACCATCATACCAAGCTCCACCACCAACTTATCAATCACCTCCACCATCGACATATCAACCTGCTTCACCCAGATACTCACAGCCCGCTCCTGTCTACCACACTTTAAAATTCCCAACCATCTCATTACCAATCACCCCCTACCCGTCAAAACTTCCCTAGATCTCGTCCTAATTTTGATCGCAGACCTCCAAAATAGTATATCGCCATCGCTGAACCAATCGACCAGCTGTATGAGGAGCTCAAAGCTGCTAGTTATGTCACCCCCATCCCTGCTGCAACCTCTAAGAATCCTTCTCAATGGGTCAACCCAAATAAGTCCTGTGCATACCACTCCGGCATGAAGGGTCACACCATTAATGAATGCCGCTCTTTGAAGGACAATATACAATCCCTGATCGACAGCAAGGTCATCGTGGAAAAGGAATCCGCTCCAAATGTCCGCAACAATCCTCTTCTAGACCATAAGGGTGGAGGCATCAACTTGATTGAAATAGAAGATGATTGGGACCCCGAGGGATCAATCGGGTTGATCGTAGAAGGCGATGATCCAAAGAAACCCGCAGTGACTCTCAACCCGATCATAGTCCAGATTCAACCGTCTGAGGATGCTGAGGTAAATATGTCCATGCCTCTTGAATTTGAAGCAATGTCACCTGCAAAGACACCAGTATCAATTCAAGTTGAGTTCGTGTCTCCGGAAAATGCACCTGCACCATTTGTGGTTGCAGTCTTGCCACCCCAGACACATGTTCCATTCGAAGTGAGGGTAGCTGCGCCAATCACGGTGGGGATATCGACCACGCCACCTTTCTATACAAATGTTGTACCATGGGACTATACAACCGAGGCGAGAAGGAAAGGCAAAGTCAAGACTGAAGAAGTTGTTGCAGCGCATGGTATGACAAGAACTGGTAGAGTCTATACCCTTGAACATCTGGCTGAATCCAGCAGGCAGGCTTCCCATCGGCCTCCCATTATTGAGACAGGTTCAGAAGACTTTTGGAGTAAAGTACAGGCCAAGGAGTATTCGGTCATCAACCAGCTGAACAAAACGTCAGCGCAAATATCCATCCCCTCTTTGCTGCAGAATTCTGAGACGCACAAGAATTCTTTATTGAAGATGTTGAACGAAGCCTATGTGGCAAACAACATCACTAGTGGAGAAATAACTAATATGGTGGGCCCAGTGTTTGAGAGTCACAAGATCACTTTCCATGAGGACAAACTGCCTCCTGAAGGGTTGGGCCATAACAAAGCACTGCACATCACTGTGCAATGCGAAGATTATTTTATCACCAGAATCCTTGTCGATGGGGGATCGAGTCTTAACATTTGTCTGCTGATAACGCTCAAGAAATTGGGTAAAGGGCTGCATGAGATAAAGGATGGAGCGATCAACGTGATAGCCTTCGATGGATATCAAAGGTCCACCATTGGTGAGATCAGACTATGCCTGGAAATGGGGCCAACTTGGTTCGAGGTGGACTTCCAAGTGATAGATGTGCCGGTGTCCTACAATCTGTTATTGGGAAGACCCTGGATCCATGCTGCTGGGGCCGTAGAATCAACGCTACATCAGGTAGTGAAGTTTGAGTTGAACCAACAAGAGGTGATTATTCATGGCGACGGTGGCAATCCTATTTACAGTTGCCAGACTGTCCCAGTGATTGAAGGAAGAAGGAAGCTGGGTGGAGAAACTTACCACCACATTGAACGGGTCAACACTATCAACAGAGACAAATGGTGGGATACCAAGATCGCAAGTGTGATGAATTGGCGAGGGTACAAGCCAGGTAAAGGGCTCGACAAGAACTTTCAGGGGATTTCCAAACATATAAAACTCAAGAAGCACGACACCACTTTCGTTTTGGTATACGAATACACTTGGGAAGGATTCAAAAACTGGTCGCCACCATGGCGCGGTCCTTATTACCCTTTGGAGCAACCAATACCGCATCTGGAGTAGACCTTCCAACAGGCCGACGCTGTTTGTGGATCTGACGAAGAAGAAGCACTTGAAGCAATGAGGAACTTGTTTCTGGAGGATAGTGATATGGACTGCTGTGTTATTCTCGAAAGAGGAGGGGGAGGAAGGCCCTTCTATACATGCCGTGAGCAGAGGGACGTACCTCAAGAATTGGACTGTCAGGACAACTAAAGCCCGACGATCCTCGGGGTAGCAAGGCCAAAATGGGCACTATTCATTATTTTTCTTTACATAATGATTTCCTTTTTCGCATTTTAATTCCTGAAATAAGATCTTCAATGTTCAAAACAATCGTTCAGTTTATTAAAAGCATTTTAAATTTTTTTATGAATGAATATTTATTGCTATCATTTTTCTCTCATCACCTTACCTATATAGCATTACTCTTACCTGTCTTGATGAACCGATGATTGTAACATGCAACGAGACAACACAGCAAACAGACGTGTATTCAGAAGAAGATGACATAACTGATGAGATTTTCAAAAAAGTTGAGAATTTTGAGAACAGACCTAAGTCCAACCTGCACGAGACTGAAATCATCAACCTAGGAGATTCAGAAAACATCAAGGAAACACGAATCAACGTTCATTTGTCGCCGTTAGAAAAGAAAGAATACGCAGAATTTCTAAAGGAGTATGAGGACATATTTGCCTGGTCGTATGACGACATGACTGGTCTAAGTACGTCTATTGTGGCTCACAAATTTCCAACCAATCCAATGTGTCTACCGGTAAAACAAAAGCTCAGGAAGTTCAAACCCGACATAAGTTTGAAAATCAAAGAATAAGTCACCAAACAGATCAACGCCAAGGTTCTCAGGGTAGTTCAGTACCCGACATGGTTAGCCAACATTGTTCCAGTACCAAAGAAGGATTGGAAGGTTGAGTATGTGTCGACTACCGGGATCTCAACCGGGCTAGTCCGAAAGACGGCTTCCCTTTGCCAAATATACATATCCTGATTGAAAATTGCGCCAAGCATGAACTACAATCATTCGTGGATTGCTTCGCTGGTTATCATCAGATCTGGATGGATGAAGAAGACGCTGAGAAAATGGATTTTATTACGCCGTGGGGAGTGTACTGTTACAAGATGATGCCATTCGGCCTGAATAATGTAGGGGCCACCTACATGAGGGCTATGACCACCATCTTCCATGACATGATTCACAAGGAGATCGAGGTATACGTGGATGATGTTATTATCAAGTCTAGGAAATCCACTGACCACATGGAAGATTTGAGGAAGTTCTTCAAGAGGTTGCGGAGATACAATCTGAAGCTAAACCCCGCGAAGTGTGAATTCGGGGTTCCTGCTAAAAAGTTGCTCGGGTTCATTGTCAGCCGCCAAAGGATAGAATTGGATCCGTCAAAGGTCAAATCCATTCAAGAACTACCACCACCAAGGAACAAGAAAGATGTGATGAGTTTCTTGGGGAGACTTAATTACATCAACCGATTCATAGTACAGTCTACCGTTATCTGTGAGCCGATCTTCAAGATGTTGAAGAAGGAAGCACAACACAGTGGACCGATGATTGTCAAAAGGCTTTCGACAAAATCAAAGCATACCTGTCAACACCACAAGTCTTGGTACCGCTTGAGACAGGAAGACCTCTATTACTCTACCTTGCAGCGTTAGATGGAGCTTTCGACTGCGTTCTGGGCAGCACGATGAAACAGGAAGGAACGAGTAAGCCATTTATTATCTCAGCAAGAAGCTCCTTCCGTACGAGGCTAGATATTCTCTATTGTAATGCACTTGTTGTGCTTTGACTTGGGTAGCTCAGAAGCTGAGGCATTACTTCTGTGCCTACACAACGTATCTCATATCGAGAATGAATCCATTGAAGTACATCTTTCAGAAGCCCATGCCCACTGGCAAGCTAGCCAAGTGGCAAATCCAGCTGAGTGATTTCGATATTATCTATGTGACTAAGAAAGCGATCAAGGAACAAGCACTGGCAGACCGTCTTGATGAGAACCCTGTAGATGGAGAATACGAACCTCTGAAAATGTATTTTCCTGATGAAGAGGTATCATTCATAGGAGAATACATTGTAAAATACTATGACGGTTGGAGAATGTTCTTCGATGGAGCAGCTAACTTCAAGGGAATTGGCATTGGAGCAGTCCTAATATCAAAAATCGGTCAGCATTATCTGGTATCTGCCAAACTCATATTCCCTGCACCAACAATATGGTAGAATACGAAGCCTGTATCTTAGGGCTCAACATGGCCATTGGCATGAACGTCCAGGAGCTGTTAGTGATTGGTGACTCAGATTTGTTGGTACGTCAGGTACAAGGAGAGTGGGCTACCAATAATTCCAAGATACTGCCGTATCTGCACCACATACAACAATTAATAAAGAGGTTCACGAAGAAGGAATTTCGTCATGTCCCCAGAATCCAGAATGAGTTCGCCGATGCATTGGCTACTTTGTCCTCAATGATCCAACACCCGAACAAAAATTACATTGATCCTATTCCCGTAAAGATCCATAATCAGCCAACTTATTATGTCTATGTCGAAGAGGAAGCAGACATAAATCCCTGGTTTCATGACATCAAGGAGTATTTGGCAAAATGAGATTACCTAGAGCTTGCGAATCCCACTCAGAAACGCACACTTCGAAGACTATCCAACAACTTCTTTCACAGCGGAGGAATCCTATATAGGAGGACCCCCGATTTGGGATTATTACGTTGTGCCGACGCAAAGGAAGAATCCAAGCTGCTAGAGGAGATTCATGCTGGGACCATTGGCCCGCATATGAACGATTTTGTTATGGAAAAGAAGATACTCCGAGATGGTTACTTTTGTATGACTATGGAAATGGACTGCATCCAGTATGTCCGGAAATTCCACCGTTGTCAGATACACGCAGTTATGATAAATATACACGCAGATATGATAAAGATACCTCCAAACAAGCTCAACGCAATAAGCTCACCATGGCCGTTCGCCGCCTGGGGCATGGACGTTATTGGACCAATCGAGCCTACCGCCTCCAACGGACACAGGTTCATTCTGGTAGCCATCAACTATTTCACCAAATGGGTCGAAGCAGCATCCTACAAAGCAGTGACTAAGAAAGTCATGGACTTTGTCCGCGATCGTATTGTTTGTCGATTCGGGATTCCTGAGTCAATCATTACAGATAATGGTTCCAATCTCAACAGTGACCTGATGAAAGCTATGTGCGAGGCTTTCAAGATCAAACACAAGAATTCCTCAGCTTACAGACCTCAGATGAATGGAGTTGTACAAGACGCAAACAAAAACATCAAGAAGATACTAAGAAATATGATAGAAAGGCACAAGCAATGGCACGAGAAGTTATCATTTGCCTTATTGGGATATCGCACCACAGTTCGTACCTCAACAGGGGCAACTCCCTATATTCTAGTTTATGGTACTAAGGTTGTTATTCCTGCCGAAGTTGAGATTCTATCTCTAAGAATTATACAAGAAGCTGAGCTCAACGATGTAGAATGGGTAAAGAGTCGTTATGAGCAACTAGCCCTCATAGACGGAAACAGAATGAATGCAGTCTGTCATGGTCAACTATATCAGAATAGAATGACCCGAGCCTTCAACAAGAGAGTCAAGCCTAGACATTTCACACCGGGGCAACTGGTACCGAAGAAGATCTTTCCACATCAAGACGAAGCCAAAGGGAAGTTCTCTTCCAACTGGAAGGGTCCGTACATGGTTCACCGGGTGCTGACAGGAGGAGCACTTATACTCGCAGAAATGGATGGAGAAGTCTGGCCAAAGCCAATCAATTCAGATGCAGTCAAACGCTACTATGTGTAATCTTCTTGCTTTCTGAATGATGTAAACTGAACTACGCATGACCTGATTCCCGTTTAAGAGGGGATACATAGGCAGCCCTATGGGTTCGGTCACAATTCAATAAAAATTTCATTTTTCCCCGCAATTGGAAATTGGGCAGAATTTTGAAGAGGACCCTCAAAATTCTGAAGCAAGATCAGCCAATCGCTGCACGAGCAACAACCAGAAGCATTAATCCATCAAACTAGGACAAAATTTTGAGGACCACCCTAGAAATTCTGTAGCATGAGAGGTTGCAATATCCCGAGCCATGTCACGGTCGTCGGTTCATCCCAAAATTATTTTAATTATGCTTTTACAAAATCACGAATATTTGTTTTTGAAACAGCTTTATTTAACAACGCTACCCCAATAATACAGACAATATCATCGGATCGAGCCCAACAAGTCAAGAAAAGCCAGCAGGGATGCGAACTAACCCCCCCGTTTATAGAACTCACGATCTTTCTTTGGTTGCAGTCACTGAGGTTTCAAAATCCCTAAACGTACTGTCCACCCAGGGGACAAGCGTTGTTCAAAATACGATTCTTAAAATCGTTGTACTTGACGACATTTGCTATCGGCACACACAAGTAATGCTCTGTAGTCACAATGCTCCCAATAATCACAATGTTGCAATCTGCTATCAACTAAGAAACTCTACTGTCATTTGTTATTGTATTTCTTGCATAAGGCTACTATTCTGCCTTCCATTTGCATAAGGCTACTATTCTGCCTTCCGAGCTTTAAGCTCTACCTTATTCTACATCATTGCATAAGGCTACCGTTCTGCCTTTCGAGACTAAGTGTTGTCTCCCTCTGCATACTCATCTCTGCATAAGGCTACTATTCTGCCTTTCGAGGTTAAGCTCTACCTCCATCTACATTATTGCATTAGGATACCATTCTGCCTTCTGAGGTTAAGCTCTACCTCCATCTACATTACTGCATAAGGCTACTATTCTGCCTTCCGAGGTTAAGCTCTACCTCCATCTACATTATTGCATAAGGCTACCGTTCTGCCTTCCGAGGTTAAGCTCTACCTCCATCTACATCATTGCATAAGGCTACCATTCTGCCTTCCGAGGTTAAGCTCTACCTCTATCTATATCATTGCATAAGGCTACCACTCTGCCTTCCGAGACTAAGCACTGTCACCATCTGCATTGCATAAGGCTACCATTCTGCCTTTCGTGGCTAAGCTCTGCCTCCAATTTACCTTTCGAGACTAACCGCTGTCTCAAGCACTATTTACTTCGCTTTTCTTTCGGGCTAAGCTCTGCCCTTTTATTCGCAAGACTAAGCTCTGTCTTGTCAGCATCATTCTATTGCATCTGCATAGGCTGAAATATCACCAACTCATCCAAAAGCGTCATCATTTGGAGGCACCATTTTCATAGCCCGAGAACACCATGCCATGGCCTGAGGATCTCTTCCAACCTCTGCATATCATTATTCAAAGGCGTCATGGTTCAGAGACACTATCCTCATGGCCTCAGAACATCATTTTCATGGCTTGCGAATCCTGCGTCAAGCAATTCATAGCCCAGGACGTCATGGTCTGAGGACGTCATCCTTAACCGTCCAAAGACATCATTCATGGTCCAACGGGAATTTGCATCATGTTTAAATTACGCACAATATATGTTTGTATTATTTATTTGCAGGTAATCCGGCGATCAAACTGCCATCTCGGCAGGAACGGTCTCGCTCCAGTTCTCCTAACAACCCCCGTAAGCCGTTTGTGCACCTAACCCTATACTTTGCATTCGTTCTTGTAAACGTTCATCGGTATACTTCGCCGATGATTCCTGAACCACATACGGCCTGATTCGTGTAAAAGTAGGGATATGTAGGCAACTCAGAAACTAGGGTGCGGCCGTAATCTCTTCAAACCATTTCATTCGGTCAAAATTGGCCATCATATCTTTACCCGACAACTCTTTCATCCTTCTCGGGTAAAGAGGGGCAGCTGTTGATACCCAATTTTTCCTCAAACTATTTTAAAATTTGCATATGTGCCTTCAAAATCAATTTTTATAACAACTGGTATTTTTCCATAGTTTTCTATATTTTATTAATTTCTTTTCCAAATTTATTCAGTATTTTAAATTCAATAATTATTCATAAATTATATTACAAATAATTTTCAAAATATTTCTTAGCTCAATATATCATTTTTAATTCTATTAGGATTTAATTATTTCACATATTAGCCAATTTAGCATTATTTAGCTGCAATTACAACAATCTTTGCAATTATAGCATAATTGTACATTTTATACCCTTTAATTCAATAATTAGTCATTTTATATTTTAAATATTAGTTAATTACCTTAAATTCACCTATTTCGCCTTAATTTCATTTATTATAATTATTAACTATTTTTATAAATTATTTATCTATTTTTATGGGTATTTAATAATTAGCCCCTTCCTATTTAAAATCTAGCCTAAATCAAATCTGATCCCAACCCATCCGAGGAATCGATATATGTACATATACCATTTATTCTTTGCGAATGATCTTACTCTAATGGCCAGGGCAGACAAAAAACTATAAAACAATTAACAACTGCCTCACTATGTTTTGTAATCTATCAGGACAAAAATCAACCTCCAAAAATCCAAGATCCTCTTCTCCAAAAATTGTTCAATAACATCTGCCAGGGAAATAACAAATGGCTTCAATATCAAAATAAGCAATCATTTGGTAAATACCTGGGCTTTTCGATTTTAGATAAAAATCCTAAAGCAGCAAATTTCGAATTCATCATTGATAAAATACGTGACAGGCTCTCAACATGAAAAACTAAATTTTTGAACATAGCTGGAAGAACCACTTTAGCCCTAGCAACATTAAACTCCATTCCAAATCATGCAATGCAATACACTATTCTTCCTACCAAAATACACAAATAAATTGACCAAATTCAAAAAAAATTCATCTGGGGACTACAAACGAATCCTAAAAACTCCACCTAATCAATTGGAATATCATTACCAAGCCTAAGGACCTTGGTGGCCTAGACCTAATGACTGCTAACTCTAAAAATAGGACTTTGTTATGTGACCTAACTTGGCGAATTCTTGCCAAGCCATCTGTCCCCTAGGCAAATGTTCTCATAAAAAAATACGGGAAAAAAAAATCAATAACACGTCCTTCATTTGGAAAAGCGTCCTCAAAGGATGGAACACATGCAACAAGGGGATTCTCTAGCAACCTTGCCATAACTCAAAACTTAAGATTTGGGACACACGTTGGATTCCTCATTTACCACCCTTAAGGAATTGTATAGAAGGTCCTCTCCCAAAAATAGAATTAGATCTAAAAATAAAAGACCTAATATACGATGGTAAATGGAACTTCTCAAAAATTTCATTCGATCTACCTACCTCTATTATAAACAACATTAGGGCAATCTCACAACCACTAAGCTATGCTAACTATGATAAACCTTTATGGAGTATTAATAACAATGGAGTATTTACCACAAAATCTTGCTATCATCTACTCAGTGACTAGCCAAGTCAAGGAGATCACAACTTCAACTGGATATGGAAATTACATTGCCCCAACAAGATTAAATTTTTATGGAAATATCTCCATAATAGACTTCCTTATCGAAATTATCTCAACCACATAGGTATAAACACTGATCCACAGTGCCCTATATGTCGTAAGCATGAAGAAACTATCAATCACATTTTCCTAGAATGCCCGAATATTTTAAATATATGGAGGTCTCTGAGTATTAACATTCTCAAAATCAATACAAACACCTATTGGCTTCTCAATTTAAGGGAATTAAATAACTTCTATCAAATTCATAACATTACATGGGCTGACTTACTTTCTTTTTTACTATGGGGCATTTGGATCAATAGAAATAAAAATAACATCAATAATACCCATTTTTCCCCACTCCTAAATATCATAATGAGTCAAGCTCTGGAATTTCACTACCTTAATTCCAAATATACTCCCAACCAGAACAAAATATCTATCACCATAACCTGGCATGCACCACAAAAATATTGGTACAAACTCAATACGGATGGAGCATAAAAAAATGGTGGTAATAATATTGGTCTAGGAGGAGTCTTCAGAGAGCACTTGGGCGTTTGGATCATGGGATTCCAAAAAATGGATATTGCAATTTCTCCACTACACGTTGAAGTGCAGGCAATTTACGCAGGCCTTAAATTGCAACAGAATTCAAATTATTTCCCCTTGAAGTGGAAACAAGCTCAACGGAAGCCATCAAAGCAATTCACCATGATCATATTATTTTATCTAATATTGTTCATGCATGCAGATTATTGATGCTCCAGCAAAAGGACCTACTTCTTCAACATAATTTTTGTGAATGCAATCAAGTGACGCATCTACTAGCAAAAGACGCCACCAAGAAGCAATATAAGTAGTTTACTCTAGATAATATCAAGCTCCATGCAAGCCTGTGAATACCTAATTTTTGCTCGCTTTTAATTCTCTTACAAATGCTAGTATTTGGATGAGTTTTAGTTGTTTGTGCATTTTTATTTGCATTCCTTTATTAAAAATACCAAAAATATTTTTACCTTTTATTTGTATATTTTAGTTTTGCATATTTAAATTATATATACCAAAAAGATTTTCTTTTTACTTGTACATTTTCTTTAGGATTAAATAATATCCTAGTATAATTAGGGTTAAGGGATTGGACTAGTGTATTTTAATTAAAATTGAGCCAAAATTGGCCCAAAATTAGAAGCCCAAAGAGTCTACTGATCCGGTCAAAATGGGGCTGCCAGGGGAGGGTCCAAACGGCGTAGTTTTAGATTGAAACTAAGTCGTTTTGGTTAAGTGATCAAGATCAAATCTTGGCCACCTATTTTATTTGATCTAATGGTCCAAAATTGATGTCATTCGAGGTATATTAACTTTAGAAATTTGATTTTTGGCCTCATTTCCATACAATCCCAAGCCCAAGCCCTAGACCCCTCTCTCCTCTCTTCTCCTTCCCCTGCCGCCGCCGCCTCTCCCTACGGCGGCGCTGCCTGCCACCACCTCCAATCACCCCCAAAATATCACCATATAATCTCCACAACCTCCTCTTTTCATATCTCCAAACCAAATCCTTAAAAAAATCTAAAAGTCCACGAATAGTAGATCTAAGAAAGCCTAATCGTCACTTTTTTCTTCAAATTCGTGAATTTTGAGCCATATTTTTTGCCTAATGCCCATATTCATGGTGTTGATACCCAATTTTTTCTCAAATTTTTTTAAAATTTGCATATGTGCCTTCAAAATCACTTTTTATAACAACTGGTATTTTTTCATAATTTTTCAAATTTTATTAATTTCTTTTCCAAATTTATTCAGTATTTTAAATTCAATAATTATTCATAAATTATATTACAAATAATTTTGAAAATATTTCTTAGCTCAATATATCATTTTTAATTCTATTAGGATTTAATTATTTCACAGATTAGCCAATTTGGCATTATTTATTTGTAATTACAATAATCTTTGCAATTATAGCCTAATTGTACATTTTATACCATTTAATTCAATAGTTAGTCATTTTATATTTTAAAGATTAGTTAATTAACTTAATTTCACCTATTTAGCCTTAATTTCATTTATTATAATTATTAACTATTTTTATAAATTATTTATCTATTTTTATGGGTATTTAATAATTAGCCCCTTCCTATTTAAAATCTAGCCTAAATCAAATCCAACCCCAACCCAATTGAGACCAGCCCAATACCCAATCTAAATAACCCAATAACCCAAGACCAATCTCTAAGCCTACCTTACCCAATCCCCATTCCAATCTGAGCCGTTGATTATTTCAAATCAACGGCCTAAACTCACCCTTTCCATTAATAACCCTAAAGACTACCCTCCCCCTCTCTTATTTTCCCTCTCATTCACTCAGCCGTCTCTCCCAAATTTCTCTCTAAAATACTCCACCTGCTAAACCTATCTCCTCCCTTCTCCGGCCATCTTCTCACTAGAAACCATGGAGGTCTCACCTCTCACCAGCCTTATGGCTCCGTCCTTCGCCTTGTATCATCGTTTGGGGGTTCTCAAGTGAACCAGAGGCGGTTCGACTCCCATCTCCGGTCTCATGCCATGTTTTCGGCCTCCTATTGCCGTTCGAGTAAGGTTCTTGCATTTTCCGGCCCCAAACGCCGGTAATATCTAAGCCTCTTCTGTTTTTGGGTTTTCTCCGAAAACCCTAGCTTTAAACTGTCCGATCTTTTTAGATCTGTGATGGATCTAAGCCTCTTTTAATGTTTTCATATGTTTTCCTCGAAACAATCTTCGTTTTTCAAACGATTTCCTCACTCTAAAGTTAGGGTTTCTTGACCCCATTTTTTAAAAATGGTTTTCTTCTAATTCTTAACGATTTCTACTGAGTTTTTGAGAGATTCTCTTATACTTTCTTGTTGTCTAAGTTAATATGCTGAAAAGCCCTAATTTTTTCTAGTCCGTCTCTGATTATGTGTGTTGATCCATGTCACTGCATAGTTCTGAAGATTGACAAATGGCTGACCAGTTGAACCAGGTCCATCAGAGCACACATCTTAAACTGACGAGCTGGCACATGAACTGTATATGCATAGGAGATATTTGTGAATGTGAAATATCAATGAACCAAGAGATTGTCTCCTAATGCAAAAAGGTTGCAAACTGATGAGATGATTGAAGTCGAATTCAGCAAGGAAAGTAAAAAAAATAAAGGAAGTTGAGTTTGGTACGAATTAGGTTCACCCAGGTAGAGTTGAACTAGAATTG
>MDKI01098168.1:0-55357 GCA_005239505.1 Nicotiana paniculata | reverse complement strand
GGCCCGGCCCGGCCCGGCAGTACCCCTACCCGCACGGGTTCATTTTTACCCGGATAAGCCCAACCCGTAAAACCCGTTAATAATTAACCGGTAAGAACCCGTAACCGCAACCCGTCCGGTTAAAAAAAATGTAACCGGCCCGGCCCGGCCCGGACGTTAGACACCCTTAACCATAACCAACACTTTCAAATGACCAACTTACATTTTTTGGCATTTTATGGAAATTAAACTGGATTCGGCCAGCCGTGCCTCTATTATCGCCTGTCGTGGCCCAAACCCGGCGCCGTGGTATGGAGCCAGTACTGGATCGCCTAATTCGGGACATTAAATACGATCCAAGGAACCATAACCAACGCTTCGAAATGACCTAATTATATTTTTTGGCATTTCATGGCAATTAAATTGGAATTCTGTTAGTCGTGCCTCGATTATCGCCTGTCCTGGCCCAAGCCCTGCGTAGTGGTTTGGAGCTGCTATTGGATCGCCTGATATTTTTTCATGACATCAAATACGATCCAAGAAACCATAACCAACGCTTCGAAATGACCAAATTACGTTTTTTGGCATTTTATGGCAATTAACCTGGAATTCGGCCAGTCGTGCCTCTATTATCGCCTGTCGTGGCCCTAGCCCGACGTTGTGGTACGGAGTCTGTACTGGATCACTTGATATTTGTCCGATACATCAAATACGACCCAAGAAACCATAACCAATGCTTCGAAATGACCAAATTACCTTTTTGGGATTTTATGGCAATTAAACTGGAATTACGCCAGTCGTGCCTGTATTATCGCTTGTCGTGGCCCAAGCTTGACGCCGTGGTACGGAGCCGGTATCGAATCACCTGATATTTTTCCGGGACATCAAATAAGACCCAAGGAACCATAACCAACGCTTTGAAATGACCAAATTACATTTTTTTGCAATTAAACTTGAATTCCGCTAGTCGTGCCTCCACTATCGCCTGTCGTGGACAAAGCCCGAAGCTGTGGTACGGAGCCGGTAATGGATCACCTGATATTTGTTCTGGACATCAAATAAGATCCAAGTAACCATAACCATTGCTTCGCAAATAACCAAATTACATTTTTTGGCACTTTATGGCAATTAAATTGGAATTTCGCCAGTCGTGGCTCTATTATCTCCTGCCGTGGCTCAAGCCCGACGCCGTGGTATGGCATTTTATGGCAATTAAACTGGAATTACGCCAGTCGTGCCTGTATTATCGCCTGCCATGGCCCAAGTCCGACGTCGTGGTACGGAGCCGGTACCAGATCGCCTGATATTTGTCCGGGACATCAAATACGACCCAAGGAACCATAACCAACGCTTCAAAATGACCAAATTATATTTTTTAGCATTTATGGAAGTTAAACTGGAATTCTACCAGCCGTGCCTGTATTATTGCCTGCCATGGCCCAAGCACGACGTCGTGGTACGGAGCCGGTACTGGATCGCCTGATATTTGTCCGGGACATAAAATACGACCCAAGGAAGCATAACCAATTCTTCAAAATGACCAAATTACATTTTTCGGCATTTTATGGCAATTAAATTGGAATTCCGCCAGTTGTGCATGTATTATCGCCTACCATGGCCTAAGCCAGACGCCGTGGTACGCAGCCGGTACAGGATCGCCTGATATTTGTCTGGGACATCAAATACGACCCAAGAAACCCTCTTCGAAATGTCCAAATTACATTTTTTGGCATTTTATGGACGTTAAACTGGAATTCTGCCAGTCGTGCCTGTATTATCGCCTGTCGTGGCCCAAGCCCGACGTCGTGGTATGGAGCCGGTACTAGATCGCCTGATATTTTTCCAGGACATCAAATACGACCTAAGGAACCATAATCAATGCTTCGAAATGACCAAATTACATTTTTTTGCATTTTAGGGAAATTAAACTGGAATTCGGCCAGTCGTGCCTCTATTATCGCCTGTAGTGGCCCAAGCCTGTTGCCGTGGTATGGAGCCGGTGTTGGATCGCCTGATATTTGTTCGGGACATCAAATACGATCCAACAAACCATAACCAACGCTTCGAAATGACCAAATTACATTTTTTGGCATTTTATGGCAATTAAACTGGAATTCTGCCAGTCGTGCCTGTATTATTGCCTGCCATGGCCCAAGTCCGACGCCGTGGTACAGAACCGGTACGGGATCGCCTGATATTTGTCCAGGACATCAAATGCGATCCAAGAAACCATAACCAACGCTTCGAAATGACAAAATTACATTTTTTGGCATTTTATGGCAATTAAACTGGAATTCCGCCAGTCATGCCTGTATTATTGCCTGCCATGGCCCAAGTCCGACGCTGTGGTACAGAACCGGTACAGGATCGCTTGATATTTGTCCAGGACATCAAATGCGACCCAAGGAATTATAACCAACGCTTCGAAATAACCAAATTTCATTTTTTGGCATTTTATGGCAGTAAAACTGGAATTCTGCCAGTCGTGCCTGTATTATCGCCTTCCATGGCCCAAGCCCGTTGTTGTGGTAATGAGCCGATATCGGATTTCCTGATATTTTTCCGGAACATCAAATACAACCCAAGGAACCATAAACAATGCTTCGAAATGACCAAATTACATTTTTCCTCATTTTATGGTAATTAAATTGGAATTCTGCCGGTCGTGCCTGTATTATTGCCTGCCATGGCCTAAGCCAGACGTCGTGGTACGGAGCTGGTACCGTATCTCCTGATATTTGTTCAGGACATCAAATACAACCCAAGGAACAATAACCAACGCTTCAAATGACAAAATTACATATTTTGGCATTTTATGGCAATTAAACTGGAATTCTGCTAGTCGTGCCTATATTATTGCCTGCCATAGTCCAAGCCCGACGATATGGAACGGAGACGGTACTCGATCACCTGATATTTTTCTGGGACATTAAATACGACCCAAGGAACCATAAACAATGCTTCGAAATAACCAAATTACATTTTTTGGTATTTTATGACAATTAAACTAGAATTCCGCCAGTCGTGCTTGTATAATCGCCTGCAATGGCCCAAGATAGACGTCGTGGTACGAAGTCGGTACCAGATCACCTCATATTTATCCGGGACATCAAATACGACAAAGGAACCATAACCAACGCTTCGAAATGCCTAAATATAATTTTATGGCAATTAAATTTGAAATGCTGCCAGTCATGCCTCTATTATCGCCTGCCGTGGCCCAAGCCCGACGCCGTAGTATGAAGCCGGTACCGGATCGCCTGATATTTGTACAGTACATCAAATACGAACCAAGGAACCATAACCAACGCTTCGAAATGACCAAATTACATATTTTTGGCATATTATGGCAATTAAACTGGAATTCCGTCAGTGGTGCCTCTATTATCGCCTGCCATGGCCCAAGCCCGACGATGTGGTAGGGATCCGGTACCGAATCGCCGAATATTTGTCTGAGACATCAAATACGACCCAAGGAACCATAATCAATGCTTCGAAATGCCCATATTACATGTTTTGTCAATTTAACTAGAATTCTGCCAGTCGTGCCTCTATTATCGCCTGCTGTGGGCCAAGGCCGACGCCGTGGTACGGAGCCGGTACCGGATAGCCTGATATTTGTTCGAGACATCAAATAAGATCCAAGGAACTATATAACCAACGCTTAAAAATGACCAAATTATATTTTTTGGCGTTTTATGGTAATTAAACATGAATTTCGCCAGTCGTGCCTCTATTATTGCCTGCCGTGGCCCAAGCACGATGCCGTGGTACCGAGCCGGTACTGGATCGCCTGATATTTTTCCGGGACATCAAATACGATCCAAGGAACCATAACCAACACTTTGAAATGACCAAATTACATATTTTGGCATTTTATAGCAATTAAAATGGAATTTCGCTAGTCGTGCCTCTATTATCACCTGTCGTGGCACAAGCCCGGCGCCGTGGCATGAAGTCGGTATCGGATCGCCTGATATTTGTCTGGGACATCAAATACGTCCCAAGGAACCATAACAAATGCTTCAAATTGACTAAATTACATTTCATGTAAATTAAACTGGAATTTCGCCAGTCGTGCCTCTATTGTCGCCTGCCGTGGCCCAAGCCCGACGCCGTGGTACGGAGCCGGTACTGGATCGCCTGATATTTGTCCAAGACATAAAATGCGATCCAAGGAACCATAAACAACGCTTCGAAATGACTAAATTACATATTTTGGCATTTTATGGCAATTAAACTGGAATTCCGCCAACAATGTCTCTATTATCACCTACCGTGGACCAAGCCTGACGCCGTGGTACGAAGTCGGTACCAGATCACCTGATATTTGTCCGGGACATCAAATACGACCCAAGGAAACATAACCAACACTTCGAAATGACCAAATTAAACTTTTGGCATTTTATGGCAATTAAACTGGGATTCCGTTAGTCGTACCTCTATTATCGCCTGTCGTGGCCCAAGTCCGATGTCGTGGTATGGAGCTGGTACCGAATCACCTGATATTTATGCGCTACATTAATTACGACCTAAGGAACCATAACGAACATTTCGAAATGACCAAATTACATTTTCTGGCATTTTATGGCAATTAAACTGGAATTCTGCCAATCGTGCATGTATTATCGCCTGCCGTGGCCCATGCCCGACGTGGTGGTATGGAGTCGGTACCGGATATCCTGATATTTGTCCGGGACATCAAATACGACCCAAGGAACCGTAATCAAAGCTTCGAAATGACCAAATTACATTTTTTGACATTTTATGGCAATTAAATTTGAATTCCGCCAGTCGTGCCTCTATTATCGCTTGTCGTGGTACGAAGCCATTACCGGATCGCCCGTTATTGTTCGGGACTTCAAATACGATCCAATGAACCATAACCAACGCTTCGAAATGACCAAAATTTATGTTTTTGGCATTTTATGGCTATTAAACTGGAATTCGGCCAGTCGTGCTTGTATTATCACCTTCCATGGCCCAAGCCCGACGCCGTGGTACGGAGCCGGTACCGGATCTTCTGATATTTGTCCGGGACATTAATTATGACTCAAGGAATCATAACCAACGCTTTGAAATGATAAAATTACATTTTATGGCAATTAAACTGGAATTCCGCTAGTCGTGCGTCTATTATCGCCTGACGTGGCCCAAGCCCGACGCCATGGTACAGAGACGATCCCGGATCGCCTGATATTTTTCCGTGACATTAAATACGATCTAAGGAACCATAACCAAGACTTCGAAATAACCAAATTATATTTTTTGGCATTTTGTGGCAATTAAACTGGAATTCCGCCAGTCGTGCATGTATTATCGCCTCCCATGGACCAAGCCCGACGCCGTGGTACGAAGCCGGTACCAGATCGCCTCATATCTGTCAGGGACATCAAATAAGACCAAGGAATCATAACCAACATTTTTAAATGACCAAATTACATTTTACGGCAATTAATCTGGAATTCCGCCAGTCGTGCCTCTATTATCTCCTGCTATGGCCCAAGCCCGACGCCGTGGTACGGAGCCGGTATTGGATCGCCTGATATTTGTCCGGGATATCAAATACAATCCAATGAACCATAACCAACACTTCGTAATGACCAAATTACATATTTTGGCATTTTATTGTAATTAAACTGGAATTCCACCAGTCGTGCCTATATTATTGCCTGTCATGGCCCAAGCCCAACGCCGTGGTACGATGCTGATACCGGATCGCCTGATATTTGTCCGTGACATCAAATACTACCCAAGGAATCATAACCAACACTTCTAAATGACCAAATTACATTTTTGGTATTTTATGGCAATTAAACTGGAATTCCGGCAGTCGTGCCTTTATTATCGCCTGCCATGGCCCAAGCCCGACACCGTGGTACAAAGCCAGTACCGGTTCGCTTGATATTTGTCCGGGACATCAAATACGACCCAAGGAACTATAACCAATGCTTCAAATGAAAAAATTAAATTTTTTGGAATTTTATGGCAATTAAATTGGAATTCCGCCAGTCGTGCCTCTATAATCGCCTGTCGTGGCCCAAGCCCGATGCCGTCGTACGGAGCCGGTACCGGATCGACTAATATTTGTTCGGGACATCAAATACGATCCAAGGTACCATAACCAACGCTTAGAAATGAAAAAATTATATTTTTTGGCATTTTATGGCAATTAAACTGGAATTACGCCAGTCGTGCTTGTGTTATCACCTTCGATGGCCTAAGCCCGACGCCGTGGTATAGAGACGGTTCCGAATTGTCTGATATTTGTCCAGAACATTAAATACAGCCCAAGGAACCATAACAAACGCTTCGAAATGGCCAAATTACATTTTTTGGCATTTTATGGCAATTAAACTGGAATTCCGCCAGTCGTGCCTGTTTTATCGCCTGCCATGGTCCAAACCCGATGCCGTGGTACGGAGCCGGTACCAGATCACCTGATATTTGTCCGAGACTTCAAATACGACAAAGGAACAATAACCAACACTTCGAAATGACCAAATTACATTTTATGGCAATTAAACAGGAATTCTGCCAGTCATGCCTCTATTATCGCTTGTCGTGGCCCAAGCCCGACGCCGTGGTACGGAGCCGGCACCGGATCGCCTGATATTTGTTCGGGACATCAAATATGATCAAAGGAACCATAACCAACGCTTCGAAATGACCACATTACATTTTTTGGAATTTTATTGAAATTAAACTGGAATTTCGCTAGTCATGCCTGTATTATCTCCTTCAATGGCTCAAGCCCGACACCGTGGTACGGAGCCGGTACTGGATCGTCTGATATTTGTCCGGGACATTAAATAAGACCCAAGGAACCTTAAACAACGCTTCGAAATGATCAAATTACATTTTTTGGCATTTTATGGCAATTAAACTGGAATTCAGTCAGTCGTTCGTGTATTATCGCCTTCCATGTCCCAAGCCCGACGGCGTAGTACGGAGACAGAACCGGATCGCCTGATATTTGTTCGAGATATCAATTACAATCCAAGGAACCATAACCAACGCTTCGAAATGACCAAATTACATTTTATTGCATTTAAACTGGAATTCCGCTAGTCGTGCCTCTATTATCACCTACCGTGGCCCAAGCCCTACGCCGTGGTACTGAGCCGGTAACGATCGCCTGATATTTTTCCGGGACAACAAATACGATCCAAGGAACCATAACCAATGCTTCGAAATAACCAAATTACGTTTTGTGGCATTTTATGGCAATTAGACTGAAATTTCGCCAGTCACGCGTGTATTATTGCCTTCCATGGCCCAAGCCCGACGCCGTGGTACGGAGCCCGAACCGTATCACCTGATATTTGTTCGGCACATCAAATACGATCCAAGGAACCATAACCAATGCTTCGAAATGACCAAATTACATTTTACGGAAATTAAACTGGAATTCCGCCAGTCGTGCCTCTATTATCGCCTGTCGTGGCCCAAACCCGATGCCGTGGTACGGAGCCGGTACCGGATCGCCTGATATTTTCCCGGGACATCAAATACGATTGGAGGAACCATAAAAATTGCTTCGAGATAACCAAATTACATTTTGTGGCAATTAAACTGGATTTCCACCCGCTGTGCCTCTATTATCGCCTGTCGTGGTCCAAGCCCAACGTCGTGGTACGGAGCCAGTACCGAATCACCTGATATTTGTCCTAGACATCAAATACGACTGAAGGAATCATAACCTACGCTTCGAAATGACAAAATTACATTTTTGGCATTTTATGGCAATTAAACTGGGATTCCACTAGTCGTACCTCTATTATCGCCTGTCGTGGCCCAAGTCCGATGTCGTGGTACGGAGCCGGTACCAGATCGCCTGATATTTATTCGCTACATCAATTACGACTCAAGGAACCATAACTAACACTTCGAAATCACCAAATTACATTTTTTGGCATTTTATGGCAATTAAACTGGAATTCTGCAAATTGTTCCTATATTATCGCCTGCCGTGGCCCAAGCCCGACGTGGTGGTATGGAGTCTGTACCGGATCTCCTGATATTTGTCAGGGACATCAAATACGACCCAAGGAACCGTAATCAAAGCTTCGAAATGACAAAATTACATTTTTCGGTATTTTATGGCAATTAAATTTGAATTCCGCCAGTCGTGCCTGTATTATCGCCTGCCATGGCCTAAGCCCGACGCCGTGGAAAGGTGCCGGTACCGGATCGCCTGTTATTTTTTCGAGACATCAAATACGACCCAAGGAACCATAACCAATGCTTCGAAATGACCAAATTACATTTTTTGGCATTTTATGGCAATTAAACTGGAATTTCGCGAGTCCTGCCTGTATTATCGTCTGTCGTGGCCCAAGCCCAACGCCGTGGTATGGAGCCAATATCGGATCACCTGATATTTTTCCAATACATCAAAATACGACCCAAGGAACCATAACCAACGCTTCGAAATGACCAAATTACATTTTTTTGCATTTTATGGAAACTAAACTGGAATTCGGCCAGTCGTGCCTCTATTATCGCCTGTCGTGGCCCAAGCCCGGCACCGTGGTATGGAGCCGGTACTGGATCTCCTGATATTTGTTTGGGACATCAAATACAATCCAAGGAACCATAACCAACGCTTCAAAATGACCTAATTACATTTTTTGGCATTTTATGGCAATTAAATTGGAATTCCGCCAGTCGTGCCTCTATTATCGCCAGTCGTGGCCCAAGACCGACGCCGTGGTATGAATCCAGTACCGGATTGCCTGATATTTTTTGGGGACATAAAATACGACCCATGACCCATGGAACCATAACCAACACTTCGAACTGACCAAATTACATTTTCTTGCATTTTATGGCAATTAAACTGGAATTCCGCGAGTCGTGCCTGCATTATTTCCTGCCATGGTCCAAGCCCGACATAGTGGAACGGATCCGGTACCAGATCGCCTGATATTTGTCTGGGACATTAAATACGATCTAAGGAACCATAACCAATACTTCGAAATAACCAAATTACATTTTTTGGCATTTTATAGCAATTAAATTGGAATTCCGCCAGTCGTGCCTGTATTATCGTCTGCAATGGCCCAAGCCCGACTCCTCACATTTGTCCGGGACATCAAATACGACAAAGGAACCATAACCAACGCTTTGAAATGACGAAATATCATTTTATGGCAATTAAACTAAAATTCCGCCAGTCGTGCCTCTATTATCGCCTGCCGTGGCCCAAGCCCGACATCGTGGTACAGAGCCGGTACTGGATCGCCTGATATTTGTCCGGGACATAAAATACGTCCAAGGAGTCATAAACAATGCTTCGAAATGACCAAATTACATATTTTGGCATTTTATGGCAATTAAACTGGAATTCCGCTTGTCGTGCCTCTATTATCGCCTGCTGTGGCCCAAGCCCGATGCCGTAGTACGAAGCCGGTACCTGATCGCCTGATATTTTTCCAGTACATCAAATATGAACCAAGGAACCATAACCAACGCTTCTAAATGACCAAATTATATTTTTTGGCGTTTTATGGCAATTAAATTGGAATTCCGCCAGTCGTGCCTGTATTATCGCCTTCCATGGCCCAAGCCCGACAGCGTGGTACAGAGCTGGTACCGGATCTCCTGATATTTGTCCAGGACATCAAATAGGACCCAAGAAACCATAACCAACGCTTCGAAATGACCAAATTACACTTTTTGGCATTTTATGGAAATTAAACTAGAATTCCGCGAGTCGTGCCTGTATTATCGCCTTCCATGGCCCAAGCCCGATGCCGTGGTATGGATCCGGTACCGGATCGTCTGATATTTCTTCGAGACATTAAATACGACCCAATGAACCATAACCAACGCTTCGAAATGACCAAAATTACCTTTTTGGCATTTTATGGCAACTAAACTGGAATTCCGCCAGTCGTGCCTGTATTATCGCTGTCCAATGCCCAAGCCTGACGTCGTGGTACGGAACCGGTACCGGATCTCCTGATATTTTTCCTGGACATTAACTACGACCCAAGTAACCATAACCAATGCTTCGAAATGAACAAATTACATTTTATGGCAATTAAACAGGAATTCCGCTAGTCGTGCCTCTATTATCGCCTGTCGTGGCCCAAGCCTGACGTCGTGGTACGGATCCGATACAGAATCGCCTGATATTTGTTCGGGACATCAAATACAAACTAAGGAACCATAACCAACACTTCGAAATGACCAAAATTACCTTTTTGGCATTTTATGGCAACTAAACTAGAATTCCGCCAGTCGTGCATGTACTATCGCCTTCCAATGCCCAAGCCCGACGCCGTGGTACGGAGCCGGTACCGGATCGCCTGATATTTTTCCGGGACATTAACTACGACCCAAGGAACCATAAACATTGCTTCAAATTGATCAAATTACATTTTTTGGCATTTTATGGAAATTAAACTGGAATTCCGCCAGTCATGCCTATATTATCGCCGGCCATGGCCCAAGACTGACGTCGTGGTACGGAGCCGGTACCGGATCGCCTGATATTTTTCCGGGACATTAACTACGACCCAAGGAACCATAAACATTGCTTCAAATTGATCAAATTACATTTTTTGGTATTTTATGGAAATTAAACTGGAATTCCGCCAGTCGTGCGCGTATTATTGCCTTCCATGGCCCAAGCCCAACGCCGTGGTAGATAGCCGGATCGCCTGATGTTTGTTCGGGACATCAAATACAAACTAAGGAACCATAACCAACACTTCGAAATGACCAAAATTACCTTTTTGGCATTTTATGGCAACTAAACTGGAATTCCGCCAGTCATGCCTATATTATCGCCGGCCATGGCCCAAGACTGACGTCGTGGTACGGAGCCGGTACCGGATCGCCTGATATTTTTCCGGGACATTAACTACGACCCAAGGAACCATAAACATTGCTTCAAATTGATCAAATTACATTTTTTGGCATTTTATGGAAATTAAACTGGAATTCCGCCAGTCATGCCTATATTATCGCCGGCCATGGCCCAAGACTGACGTCGTGGTACGGAGCCGGTACCAGATTACCTGATATTTCTCCGGGACATCAAATACGACAAAGGAACCATAACCAACGCTTCGAAATGACCAAATTATATTTTATGGCAATTAAACTGGAATTTTGCTAGTCGTGCCTCTATTATCGCCTGTCGTGGCCTAAGTGCGATGCCGTGGTACGGAGCCGGTATCGGATCACCTGATATTTTTTTGGGGCATCAAATACGATCCAAGGAACCAGAAGAAATTCTTCAAAATGACCAAATTACATTTTTTAGAATTTTATGGCAAATAAACTGGAATTCCGCCAATTGTGGCTCTATTGTCGCCTGTCGTGGACCAAGCCCGACGCTGTGGTACGGAGCCGGCACCGGATTGCATGATATTTGTCCGGGACATTAAATACAATCCATAGAACCATAACCAACGCTTTGAAATGACCAAATTACATTTATGGCATTTTATGGCAATTAAACTGGAATTCCGCCAGTCGTGCGCGTATTATTGCCTTCCATGGCCCAAGCCCAACGCCGTGGTACATAGCCGGATCGCCTGATGTTTGTTCGGGACATCAAATATGATCCAAGGAACCATAACCAACTTCAAAATGAAAAAATTACATTTATTGGCAATTAAACTGGAATTCCGCCAGTCGTGGCCCAAGCCCGACGCTGTAGTATGGAGCCGGTACCAGATCACCTGATATTTGTCCTAGACATCAAATGCGATGCAAGGAACCATAACCAATGCTTCGAAATGACCAAATTACATAATTTTGGCATTTTATGGCAATTAAACAGGAATACCGCCAGTCGTACCTGTATTATCGCCTGCCATGGCCCAAGCCTGACGGCGTGGTACGCAGCCAGTACTAGATCGCCTCATATTTGTCCGAGACATCAAATACGACCAAGGAACCATAACCAACACTTTGAAATGACCAAATTATATTTTATGGCAATTAAACTGGAATTCCGCTAGTTGTGCCTCTATTATCGCCTACCGTGGCCCAAGTCCGATGCCGTTGTATGGAGCCGATACCAGATCACCTGATATTTGTTCGGGGCATCAAATACAATACAAGGAACCATAACCAACACCTTGAAATGACCAAATTACATTTTTTAGCTTTTTATGGCAATTAAACTGGAATTCCGCCAGTCGTGGCTCTATTGTCACCTGTCGTGGCCCAAACCCGATGCTATGGTACGGAGCCGGCACCGAATCGCTTGATATTTTTCCGAGACATCAAATACAATCCAAGGAACCATAAACAACGCTTCGAAATGACTAAATTACATATTTTGGAATTTTATGGAAATTAAACTAGAATTCCGCCGGTCGTTCGTGTATTATCGCCATCCATGGCCCAAGCCCGACGCCGTAGTACGGAGCCGGAACCGGAACCGGAACCGGATAGCCTGATATTTGTTCGGGACATCAAATACGATCCAAGGAATCATAACCAATGCTTCGAAATAACCAAATTACATTTTGTGGCATTTTATGGCAATTAAACTGGAATTCTGCCAGTCGTGCCTCTATTATCGCCTGCCGTGGCCCAAGCCCGATGCAGTGGACGCAGCTGGTACCGGATCGCCTGATATTAGTACGGGATATCAAATACAACCGAAGGAACCATAACCAATTCTTCGAAATGACCAAATTACATATTTTGGCATTTTATGGGATTTAAACTGGGATTCCGCTAGTCGTACCTATATTATCACCTGCCGTTGCCCAAGTCTGATGCCGTGGTACGGAGACGGTACTAGATAGCCTAATATTTGTTCGGGAAATCAAATACGATCCAAGGAACCATAACCAACGCTTCGAAATAACCAAAATACATTTTTTGGCATTTTATGGCAATTAAACTGGAATTCCACCAGTCGTGCCTGTATTATCGCTTGTCATGGCCCAAGCCCGACGCCGTAGTACGGAGATGGTACCGGATCACCTGATATTTGTCCGGGAAATCAAATATGACCAAGGAACCATAACCAACGCTTCGAATTGACCAAATTACATTTTATGGCAATTAAACTGGAATTCCGCTAGTCGTGCCTCTATTATCGCCTGTTGTGGCCCAAGCCCGACGCTGTGGTATGGAGCCGGTACCGGATCACCTGATATTCGTCCGGGACATCAAATACAATGCAACGAACCATAACCAATGCTTCGAAATGACCAAATTACATATTTTTGGCATTTTATGGCAATTAAACAGGAATACCGCCAGTCGTACCTGTATTATCGCCTGCCATGGCCAAAGACTGACGGCGTGGTACGGAGCCAGTACCAGATTGCCTCATATTTTTCCGAGACATCAAATACGACCAAGGAACCATAACCAACGCTTTGAAATGACCAAATTATATTTTATGGCAATTAAACTGGAATTCCGCTAGTCGTGCCTCTATTATCGCCTACCGTGGCCCAAGTCCGATGCCGTGGTATGGAGCCGATACCGGATCACCTGATATTTGTTCGGGGCATCAAATACAATCCAAGGAACCATAACCAACACTTTGAAATGACCAAATTACATTTTTTAGCTTTTTATGGCAATTAAACTGGAATTCCGCCAGTCGTGGCTCTATTGTCGCCTGTCGTGGCCCAAACCCGACGCTATGGTACGGAGACGGCACCGGATTACTTGATATTTTTCCGAGACATCAAATACAATCCAAGGAACCATAACCAACGCTTCGAAATGACCAAATTACATTTTTTGGCATTTTATGGAAATTAAACTGGAATTCCGCCACTCGTTCGTGTATTATCGCCATCCATGGCCCAAGCCCGACACCGTAGTACGAATACGGAACCGGAACTGGATAGCCTGATATTTGTTCGGGACATCAAATACTATCCAAGGAATCATAACCAATGCTTCGAAATAACCAAATTACATTTTGTGGCATTTTATGGCAATTAAACTGGAATTCCGCCAGTCGTGCCTCTATTATCGCCTGCCGTGGCCCAAGCCCGACGCACTGGACGGAGCCGGTATCGGATCGCCTGATATTAGTACGGGACATCAAATACAACCGAAGGAACCATAGCCAATGCTTCAAAATGACCAAATTACATTTTTTGGCATTTTATGGGATTTAAACTGGGATTCCGCTAGTCGTACCTATATTATCACCTGCCGTGGCCCAAGTCTGATGCCGTGGTACGGAGCCGGTAGTGGATAGCCTAATATTTGTCCGGGAAATCAAATACTATCCAAGGAACCATAACCAACGCTTCGAAATAACAAAAATACATTTTTTGGCATTTTATGGAAATTAAACTGGAATTCCACCAGTCGTGCATGTATTATCGCCTGCCATGGCCCAAGCCCGACGCCGTAGTACGGAGCCGGTACCGGATCACCTGATATTTGTCCGGGACATCAAATACGACCAAGGAACCATAACCAACGCTTCGAATTGACAATTACATTTTGTGGCAATTAAACTGGAATTCCGCCAGTCGTGCCTCTATTATCGCCTGCCGTGGCCCAGGCCCGACGCCGTGGTGCGGAGCCAGTACCAGATCGCCTAATATTTGTTTGGGATATCATATACGATCCAAGGAACCATAACACATGCTTTGGCATTTTATGGCCATTAAACTGGAATTCCGTCAGTCGTGCCTCTGTTATCGCCTGCTGTGGCCCAAGCCCGACGTCGTGGTATGGTGCCGGTACCGGATCGCTTGATATTTGTCCGGTATATCAAATACGACCGAAGGAACCATAACCAACGCTTCAAAATGACAAAATTACATTTTTTGGTATTTTATGGCAATTAAACTAGGATTTCGCTAGTCGTACCTCTATTATCGCCTATTTTGGCCCAAGTCCGATGCCGTGATACGGAGCCGGTACCGGATCGCCAGATGTTTGTTCGAGAATCCAATACGATCCAAGGAACCATAAACAACGCTTCGAAATAACCAAAATACATTTTTGGAATTTTATGGCAATTAAACTAGGATTTCGCTAGTCGTACCTCTATTATCGCCTATTTTGGCCCAAGTCCGATGCCGTGATACGGAGCCGGTACCGGATCGCCTGATGTTGGTTCGAGAAATCCAATACGATCCAAGGAACCATAAACAACGCTTCGAAATAACCAAAATACATTTTTGGCATTTTATGGCAATTAAACTGGAATTCCGCATGTCGTGCCTGTATTATCGCCTGCCATGGCCCAAGCCCGATGCCGTGGTATGAAGCCAGTACCGGATCGCTTGATATTTGTCCGGTATATCAAATACGACCGAAGGAACCATAACCAACGCTTCAAAATGACAAAATTACTTTTTTTGGTATTTTATGGCAATTAAACTGGAATTCCGCATGTCGTGCCTGTATTATCGCCTGCCATGGCCCAAGCCCGATGCCGTGGTATGAAGCCAGTACCGGATCGCTTGATATTTGTGTGAGACATCAAATACGACCAAGGAACCATAACCAACGCTTCGGAAGGACAAAATTATATTTTATAGGAATTAAACTGGAATTACGCCAGTCGTGGCTCTATTGTCGTCTGTCGTTGCCCAAGCCCGACGCTGTGGTACGGAGCCGACACCGAATCGCCTGATATTTGTCTGGGACATAAAATACGATCCAAAGAACCATAAACAACGCTTTGAAATGACCAAATTACATTTTTTGGCATTTTATAGAAATTAAACTGGAATTCCGCTAGTCGTGCGTGTATTATCGCTTTCCATGGCCCAAGCCCGACGCCGTGGTACGGAGACGGAACTGGATCACCTGATATTTATTCGGCACATCAAATACGATCCAAGGAACCACAACCAACGCTTCGAAATGACAAAATTACATTTTATGACAATTAAACTGGAATTCCGCAAGTCGTGCCTCTATTATCCCCTGCCGTGGCCCAAGCCCGACACCGTGGTACGGTGCCGGTACCGGATCGGCTGATTATTGTCCGGGACATTAAATATGATCCAAGGGAACCATAACCAACGCTCTGGAATAACCAAATTACATTTTGTGGCATTTTATGGCAATTACACTGGAATTCTGCCAGTCGTGTCTCTATTATCGCCTGCCGTGGCCCAAGCCCAACGCCGCGGTACGGAGCCGGTACCGGATCGTGTGATATTTGTCCGGGACATCAAATACGACCGACGGAACCATAACCAACGCTTCGAAATGACAATATTACATTTTTTGGAATTTTATTGCTATTAAACTGGGATTCTGCTAGTCGTACCTCTATTATCACCTGTCGTGGCCCAAGTCAGATGCCGTGGTACGGAGCTGGTACTGGATCGCCTGATATTTTTTCAGGAATTCAAATACAATCCAAGGAACCATAACCAACGCTTCGAAATAACCAAAATAAATATTTTGGCATTTTATGGAAATTAAAGTGGAATTCCGCCAGTCGTGCATGTATTATCGCCTGCCATGGCCCAAGCCCGACGCCATGGTACGGAGCCAGTACCAGATCGCCTCATATTTGTCCGGGACATCAAATACGACCAAGGAACCATAACCAACGCTTCGAAATGACCAAATTATATTTTATGGCAATTAAACTGGAATCCGCTAGTCGTGGCTCTATTATCGCCACCGTGCCCCAAATCCGATGCTGTGGTACGAAGCCGGTATCGGATCACCTGATATTTGTTCGGGGAATCAAATACGATCCAAGGAACCATAACCAACGCTTCGAAATGACCAAATTATATTTTTTAGCTTTTTATGGCAATTAAACTGGAATTCTGCTAGTCGTGGCTCTATTGTCCCTATCGTGGCCCAAGCCCGACACTGTGGTACGGAGCCGGCACCGGATCACCTGATATTTGTCCGGGAAATCAAACACGATCCAAGGAACCATAACCAACGCTTCAAAATGACCAAATTACATTTTTTGGCATTTTATGGCAATAAAACTGCAATTCCGCCAGTCGTTCGTGTATTATCGCCTTCCATGGCCTAAGCCCGACGCCGTAGTACGGAACCGGAACCAAAACCAGATCGCCTAATACTTGTTCTGGACATCAAATACGATCCAAGGAATCATAACCAATGCTTCGAAATGACCAAATTGCATTTTGTGTCAATTAAACTGGAATTCCGCCAGTCGTGCCTCTACTATCGCCTACCGTGGCCCAAGACCCACGCCGTGGTACGGAGCCGGTACTGGATCGCCTGATATTTGTCCTGGACATCAAATACTATCCAAGGAACCATAACCAATGCTTCAAAATAACCAAATTACATTTTGTGGCATTTTATGGCAATTAAACTAGAATTCCACCAGTCGTGCCTCTATTATTGCCTGCCGTGGCCCAAGCCCGACGCCGTGGTACGGAGTCGGAACTGTATTGCCTGATATTGTTCCAGGACATCAAATACGATCGAAGGAACCATAACCTATGCTTCAAAATGACAAAATTACATTTTTTGGCAATTAAACTGGGATTCCGCTACTCGTACCTCTATTATCGCCTGTCGTAGCCCAAGTCAATACCGTGGTACGGAGCCGGTGCCGGATCTCCCGATATTTTTTCGGGAAATCAATTACGATCCAAGGAACCATAACCAACGCTTCGAAATAACCAAAATACATTTTTTCGCATGTTATGGTAATTAAACTGGAATTCCGCCTGTCGTGCCTGTATTATCGCCTGCCATGGCCCAAGCCCGACGCCGTGGTATGGAGCCAGTACCAGATCGCCTCATATTTGTCCGGGACATCAAATACGACCAAGGAACCATAACCAATGCTTCGAAATGACCAAACTACATTTTATGGCAATTAATATGGATTTGCGCTAGCCGTGCCTCTATTATCGCCTGCCATGGCCCAAGCCCGACGCCGTGGTACAGAGCCGGTTCCCAATCGCCTGATATTTTTCTGGGACATCAAATACGATCCAAGGAACCATAAACAACGCTTCGAAATGACCAAATTACATTTTTTAGCATTTTATGGCAATTAAACTGGAATTCCGCCAGTCGTTATCGCCTTCCATGGCCTAAGCCCGACGCCGTGGTACGGAGCCGGTACCGGATCGGTTGATATTTTTCCAAGACATTGAATACGATCCAAGGAATGATAAACAACGCTTTGAAATGACCAAATTACATTTTTTGGCATTTTATGGAAATTAAACTAGAATTCCGCCAGTCGTGCCTGTATTATTGCCTGCCATGGCCCAAGCCCGACACCGTGGTACGGAGCCGGTACCAGATCACCTGATATTTGTTCGGGATATCAAATATGACCAAGGAATCATGAAGAACTCTTCGAAATTACAAAATTACATTTTATGGCAATTAAATTGGAATTCCGCTAGTCGTGCCTCGATTATCGCCTGCTATGGCCCAAGCCCGACGCCGTGGTATGGAGCCAGTTCTGGATCGCCTGATATGTGTTCGGGACATCAAATATGATCCAAGGAAGCATAACCAACGCTTCAAAATGACAAAATTACATTTTTTGGCATTTTATGGCAATTAAACTGGAATTCTGCCAGTCGTGCCTGTATTATCGCCTGCCATGGCCCAAGCCCGACGTCGTGGTACAAAGCTGGTACCGAAAGGCCTTATATTTGTTAAGGACATCAAATACGACCAAAGGAACCATAAGCAACGCTTCAAAATTACCAAATTACAGTTTTGGAAATTATGCCAAAATAACTGGAACTCCGCCAATCGTACCTGTATTATCACGTGCCTTGGCCCAAGCCCGATGCCGTGGTACGGAGCCGCTACCTGATCGCCTGATATATTTTTTGAACATCAAATACGAACCGAGGAACCATAACCAACACTTCGAAATGACCAAATTACATATTTTGGCAATTAAACTGGAATTCCGCCAGTCGTGCGTCTATTATCACGTGCTGTGGCCCAAATCCGACACCGTGGTACGGAGCTGATACTGGATCATCTGATATTTGTCTGGGACATCAAATACAACCCAAGGAACCATAAATAACCTTTGAAATTACAAACTTACATTTTTTTGGCAATTTATGCCAATTAAACTGGAATTCCGCTAGTCGTACCTCTATTATCGCCTGTCGTGGCCCATGTCTGATGCCGTGGTACAGAGTTGGTACCGAATCACCTGATATTTGTTCGGGACATCAAATACGATCCAAGGAACCATAACCAACACTTCGAAATGACAAAATTAGAATTTTATGGCAATAAAACTGGAATTCCGTCAGTCGTACCTCTATTATCTCCTGTCGTGGCCCAAACCCGACGCTATGGTACAGAGCCGGTACCAAATTTCCTGATAATTATCTTGGACATCAAATACGATCCAAGGAATCATAATCAATGCTTCAAAATGACCAAATTAAATATTTTTGGCATTTTATGGCAATTAAACAGGAATACCGCCAGTCGTACCTGTATTATCACCTGCCATGGCCCAAGCCCGACGCCGCGGTATGGAGCCAGTACCAGATCGCCTCATATTTTTTCGGGACATCAAATACGACCAAGGAACTATAACCAACGCTTCGAAATGACAAATTAGAATTTTATGGAGATTAAACAGGAATTCCGCCGGTCGTGCCTCTATTATCGCCTGTCGTGGCCGAAGCCCGACGCTGTGGTACGGAGCCGGTACCAAATTGCCTGATATTTGTCTGGGACATCAAATAAGATCCAAGGAACCATAATCAATGCTTCGAAATGACAAAATTACATATTTTTGGCATTTTATGGCAATTAAACAGGAATACCGTCAGTCATACCTGTATTATCGCCTGCCATGGCCCAAGCCCGAGGCCGTGGTACGGAGCCAGTACCAGATCGCCTCATATTTGTCCGGGACATCAAATACGACCAAGTAACCATAACCAATGCTTCGAAATGACCAAATTACATTTTATGGCAATTAATATGGATTTTCGCTAGTCGTGCCTCTATTATCGCCTGCCATGGCCCAAGCCCGACGCCGTGGTACAGAGCCGGTTCCCAATCGTCTGATATTTGTCCGGGATATCAAATACGACCCAAGGAACCATAAACAACGCTTCGAAATGACCAAATTACACTTTTGGCATTTTATGGCAATTAAACTGGAATTCCGCAAGTCATGCCTGTATTATCACCTTCCATGGCCTAAGCCCGATGCCGTGGTACGGAGCCGGTACCAGATCGTCTGATATTTGTCCGGGACATTGAATACGATCCAAGAAACGATAAAAACACTTTGAAATGACCAAATTACATTTTTTGGCATTTTACGGAAATTAAACTGGAACTCCGACAGTCGTGCCTGTATTATCGCCTGCCATGGCCCAAGCCCGATGCCGTGGTATGGAGCCGGTACCAGATCACCTGATATTCTTCCGGGATATCAAATATGACCAAGGAACCATGACCAATGCTTCGAAATGGCCAAATTACATTTTATGGCAATTAAACTGGAATTCCAATAGTCGTGCCTCGATTATGGCCTGCCATGGCACAAGCCCGACGCCGTGGTATGGAGCCGGTTCTGCATCGCCTGATATTTTTTTGGGACATCAAATATGATCCAAGGAACCATAACCAGTGCTTCAAAATGACAAAATTACATTTTTTGGCATTTTATGGAAATTAAGCTGGAATTCCACCAGTCGTGCCTGTATTATCGCCTGCCATGGCCCAAGCCCGACGCCGTGGTACAAAGCCGGTACCGAATGGCCTGATATTTGTTCAGGACATCAAATATGATCAAAAGAACCATAACCAATGCTTCAAAATGACCAAATTACAGTTTTGGAAATTATTCCAAAATAATTGGAACTCCGCCAGTAGTGCCTGTATTATCATGTGCCGTGGCCCAAGCCCGATGTCGTGGTACGGAGCCGCTACCTGATCTCCTGATATACGTTTTGAACATCAAATACGAACCAAGGAACCATAACCAACACTTTGAAATGACCAAATTACATATTTTGGCATTTTATGGCAATTAAACTGGAATTCCGCCAGTCGTGCCTCTATTATCGCGTGTCGTGGCCCAAGTCCGACACCGTGGTACGGAGTCGGTACTGGATCGCCTGATATTTTTCTGTGAAATCAAATACAACCCAAGGAACCATAACCAACGCTTTGAAATGACAAAATTACATTTTTTGGCATTTTATGGCCATTAAAATGGAATTCCGCTAGTCGTGCCTCTATTGTTGCCTTCCGTGGCCCAAGTCCGATGGCGTGGTACGGAACCGGTACCAGATCGCCTGATATTTGTTTGGGACATCAAATACGATCCAAGGAACCATAACCAACGCTTCGCAATTAAAAAATTACATTTTTTGGCATTTTATGGCAATTAAACTGGAATTCCGCCAGTCGTGGCTCTATTATCGCCTGCCGTGGCCCAAGCCCGACGTTGTGGTATGGAGCCGGCACAGGATCGCCTGATATTTGTCCGGGACATAAAATACGATCCAAGGAACCATAACAACTGCTTCAAAATGACCAGAATTTATTTTTTGGCATTTTATGGCAATTAAACTGGAATTCCGCTTGTCGTGCCTGTATTATCGCCTGCCATGGCCCAAACCCGACGCCGTGGTACAAAGACGGTACCAAATTGCATGATATTTTTCCGGGACATCAAATACGACCCAAGGAACCATAAGCAACGCTTGAAAATGACCAAATTACAATTTTGGAAATTATGCCAATTAAACTGGAATTCCGCCAGTCGTGCCTGTATTATCGGTTGCCGAGGTACGGAGCCGGTACCTGATAGCCTGATATATGTTCGGGACATCAAATACGATCCAAGAAACCATAACCAACACTTCGAAATAACAAAATTACATTTTTGGCATTTTATGGCAATTAAACTGGAATTCTGCCAGTCGTGCCTGTATTATCGCCTACCATGGCTCAAGACCGACGCCGTGGTATAGAGCGAGTACAAGATCGCCTCATAGTTTTCCGGGACATCAAATGCAACCAAGTAACCATAACCAACGCTTCGAAATGACCAAATTAGATTTCATGGCAATTAAACTGGAATTTCGCCAGTCGTGCCTCTATTATCGCCTGCCGTGGCCCAACTCCGACGCCGTGGTACGGAGCCAGCAGCGGATCACCAGATATTTGTCCGAGACATCAAATACGATCCAAGGAATCATAATCAATGCCTTAAAAATAATCAAATTACATGTTATGGCAATTAAACTGGAATTCCGCCAGTCGTGCCTGTATTATCGCCTGCCATGGACAAAGCATGACGCCGTGATACGGAGCCAATACCAGATCACCTCATATTTTTCCGGGACATCAAATACGACCAAGGAACCATATCTAACGCTTCGAAATGTCCAAATTACATTTTATGGAAATTAAACTGGAATTCCGCCAGTCGTGCCTCTATTATCGCCTGCCATGGCTCAAGCTCGATGTCGTGGAACGGAACCGGTATCGGATCGCCTGATATTTTTTCGGGACATCAAATACGACCCAAGGAATCCTAACCAACGCTCCGAAATGACCAAATTACATATTTTGGCATTTTATGGCAATTAAACTTGAATTACGCAAGACGTGCCTGTATTATCGCCTGTCGTGGCCCAAGTCCAATGTCGTGGTACGGAGCCGGTACCAGATCGCCAGATATTTGTTCGGGACATCAAATATGATCCAAGAAACCATAACCAATGCTTAGAAATGACCATATTACATTTTTTGCCATTTTATGGAGATTAAAATGGAATTCCACCAGTCGTGCCTGTATTATCGCCTTCCATGGCCCAAGGCCGCCACCGTGGTACGGAGCCGGTACCGGATCGTCTGATATTTTTCCGGGACATTAAAAACGACCAAGAACCATAACAAACGCTTCGAAATGACCAAATTACATTTTTTGGTATTTTATGACGATTAAACTGGAATTCCACAAGTCGTGCTTGTATTATCGCCTGCCATTAGAAAAGCCCGGCGCCGTGGTACAGAGCTGGTACCAGATCACCAGAAATTTGTCCGTGACATCAAATACGACCAAGGAACCATAACCAACGCTTCGAAATGACCAAATTACATTTTGTGGCAATTAAACTAGAATTTCGCCAGTCGTGCCTCTATTATCGCCTCTCATGGCCCAAGCCCGACGCCGTGGTACAGAGCCGGTACTGGATCGCCTGATATTTTTCCGGGACATAAAATACGATCAAAGGAATCATAACCAACGCTTCGAAATGATCAAATTACATATTTTGGCATTTTATGGCAATTAAACTGAAATTCCGCTAGTTGTGCATATATTATCGCCTGCTGTGGCCCAAGCCCGTCGCTGTAGTATGATGCCGGTATCGGATAGACTCATATTTGTCCGGTACATCAAATACGACCAAGGAACGATAACCAATGTTTTGAAATGACGAAATTACATTTTTTGGCATTTTATGGCAATTAAACTGGAATTGTCAGTCGTGCATGTATTATCGCCTGCCATGGCCCAAGTCCGACGCCGTGGTACGGAGCCGGTACCAGATCACCTGATATTTTTCCGAGACATCAAATATGACCAAGGAACCATATACAACGCTTCGAAACGTCCAAATTACATTTTATGGAAATTAAACTGGAATTCCGCCAGTTGTGCCTCTATTATCGCCTGCCCTGGCTCAAGCCCGACGCCATGGTACGGAGCCGGTACCGGATCACCTGATATTTGTCCGGGATATCAAATACGATGCAAAGAACCATAACCAATGGTTCGAAATTACCAGATTACATTTTATGGCAATTAAACTGGAATTTCGCCAATTGTGCCTCTATTATCGCCTGTCGTGGCCCAAGCCCGACGCCGTAATACAGAGTCGGTACTGGATAACCTGATATTTGTCCGGGACATAAAATACGATCCAAAGAATCATAACCAATGATTCAAAATGATCAAATTATATATTTTGGCATTTTATGGCAATTAAACTGGAATTTCGTCAGTCGTGCCTCTATTAACGCCTGCCGTGGCCCAAGCCCGACGCCGTAGTACGAAGCCGGTACTGGATCGCCTGATATTTTTCTGGGACATCAAATAAGACCAAGTAACAATAACCAACATTTTGAAATGATGAAATTACTTTTTAACTGGAATTTCGTCAGTCGTGCATGTATTATTGCCTGCCATGGCCCAAGTCCGACGTCGTGGTACGGAGCCGGTACCAGATCACCTGATATTTATCCGGGACATCAATTATGACCAAGGAACCATAACCAACACTTTGAAATGACCAAATTACATTTTATGGCAATTAAATGGGAATTCCGCCAGCCGTGCCTCTGTTATCGCCTGCCTTGGCCCAAGCCTGACGCCGTGGTACGGAGTCGGTACCGGATCGCCTGATATTTTTCCATAACATCAAATACGATGCAAGGAACCTTAACCAATGGTTCGAAATGACCAAATTAAATTTATTGGAATTTTATGGCAATTAAATTGGAATTCTGCCAGTCGTGCCTGTATTATCGTTTGCCGTGGCCCAAGCCCGGCGCAATGGTACAAAGCCGGTTACAGATCACCTGATATTTGTCCGGGATATCAAATACGTCCCAAGTAACCATAACCAATGCTTCGAAATGACCAAATTACATTTTTTGGCATTTTATGGCAATTAAGATGGAATTCCACTAGTCGTGCCTCTATTATCGCCTATCTTGGCCGAAGCCCGACGCCGTGGTACGGAGCCGGTACCATATCGCCTGATATTTTTTCGGGACATCAAATACGACACAAGGAACAATAACCAATGCTTAAAAATGACAAAATTACATTATTTGGCATTTTATTGCAATTAAACTGGAATTCCGCGAGTTGGCCTATATTATCGCCTACCATTGCCCAAGCCCAACGCCGTGGTGCAGATCCGGTACTGGATCGCTTGATATTTTTCCAAGACATCAAATACGATCGAAGGAACGCTTCGAAATGACCAAATTACATTTTTTTAGCATTTTATGGCAATTAAACTGGAATACCGCCAGTCGTGCCTGTATTATCGCCTGCCATGGCCCAAACACGATGCCGTGGTACGGTGCCAGTACCAGATCGCCTCATATTTGTCCGAGACATCAAATAAGACCAAGGAACCATAACCAACACTTCAAAAATGACAAAATTACATTTTTTGGCATTTTATGGCAATTAAACTGGAATTTCGTCAGTCGTTCCTGTATTATCGCTTGCCATGGCCCAAGCTCGACGTCGTGGTACGTACCATATCACCTAATATTTGTCTGGGACATCAAATAGGACCAAGGAACCGTAACCAACGCTTTGAAATGACCAAATTACATTTAGTGGCAATTAAACTGAAATTCCGCCAGTCGTGCCTCTATTATCGCCCGACACCGTGGTACGGAGTCGGTACTGGATCGCCTGATATTTTTCCGGGACATAAAATACAATGCAAGGAACCATAACCAACGCTTCAAAATGACCAAATTAAATTTATTGGCATTTTATGGCAATTAAATTGGAATCCCGCCAATCATGCATGTATTATCACTTGCCGTGGCCCAAGCCCGGCGCAGTGATACAGAGCCGGTAGCAGATCGCCTTTTATTCATCCGGGACATCCAATACGACCCAAGTAACCATAACCAACGATTCAAAATGACAAAATTACATTTTTGGCATTTTATGGCAATTAAACTGGAATTCCGCCAGTCGTGCCTTTATAATCGCCTATCTTGGCCCAAGCCCGACGTCGTGGTACGTAGCCGGTGCCAGATTGCCTGATATTTGTCCGGAACATAAAATACGACACAAGGAACCTGAACCAGCGCTTAGAAATGACCAAATTACATTTTTTTATCATTTTATGACAATTAAACTGGAATTCCGCTAGTTGGCCTGTATTATCGCCTTCCATGGCCTAAGCCCGACGCCGTGGTACGGAGCCGGTACCGGATCTCCTGATATTTGTCCGGGATATCAAATACGACCCAAGGAACAATAAATAACGCAAAATGACCAAATTTCATTTTTTGACATTTTATGTAAATTAAACTGGAATTTCGCCAATCGTGCCTGTATTATCGCCTTCCATGGCCTAAGCCCGACTCCGTGGTATAGAGTCGGTACCGGATCTCTTGATATTTTCAGGGAGATTAAATACGACCCAAGGAACCATAACCAACGCTTTGAAATGACCAAATTACATTTTTAGGTATTTTATGGCAATTAAACTGGAATTCCGTGAATCGTGCATGTATGTTTTCCTGCCATGGCCCAAGCCCGACGCCGTCGCACAGATCCGGTACGGAGCTGGTACTTGATCGCCTGATATTTTCCTGGGACATCAAATACGACCATGGAACCATCACCAACGCTTCGAATGACCAAATTATATTTTTGGCATTTTATGTTAATTAAACTGCAATTCCGCCAATCGCGCCCCTATTATCGCCTGCCGTGACCCAAGCCCGAAGCCGTATTTACGGTGTCGGAATCGTATCACCTGATATTTGTCCGGGACATCAAATACGATCCAAGGAACTATAACCAACGCTTCAAAATAACCAAATTACATTTTTTGAAATTTTATGGCAATTAAACTGGAATTTCGCCAGTCGTGCCTGTATTATTGCCTCCCATGGCTCAGGCATGACGCCAAGGTACGAAACTAGTACCAGATCACCTCATATTTGTCTAGGACCTCAAATATGACCATGAACCATAACCAACGCTTCGTAATTCCCAAATTACATTTTATGGCAATTAAATTGGAATTCCGCCACTCGTGCCTCTATTATCGCCTGCCATGGCCCAAGCCCGACGCCCTGGTGCGGAGCCAATACTGGATCGCCTGATATTTGTCCGGTACATCAAATACGACCCAAGGACCATAACCAATGCTTTGAAATGACCAAATTACATTTTTGGCATTTTATGGCAATTAAACTGGAATACTGGCAATCGTGCTTGTATTATCGCCTGCCATGGCCAAGGCCCGGCGCCGTGGTACGGAGCTAGTACTAGATCGCCTCATATTTGTCTAGGACATCAAATATGACCAAGGAACCATAACCAACACTTCGAAATTAGGAAATTACATTTTTTGGAATTTTATGGCAATTAAATAGGAATTCTGCCAGTCGTGCCTGTATTATCGCTTGCCATGGCCCAAGCCCGACGCCGTGGTACGGAGCTGGTACCAAATCAACTGATATTTGTCCGGGACATCAAATACGACCAAGGAACCATAACCAACGCTTCGAAATGACAAAATTACAATTTATGGTAATTAAACTGGAATTCTGTCGCTCGTGCCTCTATTATCGCCTGCCATGGCACAAGCCCGACGCCGTGGTATGGAGCCGGTACCGGATCGCCTGATATTAGTCCGGGATATCAAATACGATCCAAGGAACCATAACCAACGCTTCGAAATGACCAAATTAAATTTATTGGCATTTTATGGATATTAAACTGGAATTCCGCCAGTCGTGCCTGTATTATCGCTTGCCGTGGCCCAAGCCCGACGCAGTGGTACAGAGTTGGTACAAGATTGCTTGATATTTGTCCAAAACATCAAATACAACCCAAGTAACCATAACCAGCGCTTTGAAATGAACAAATTACATTTTTCGCATTTTATGGTAGTTAAACTGGAATTCTGTCAGTCGTGCCTTTACTATCGCCTGCCATGGTCCAAGCCCGATGCCGTGGAACGAAGTCGGTATCGGATAGCCTGATATTTGTCCACGACATCACATACGACCAAGGAACTATAAGAAATGCTTCGAAATGACCAAATTACATTTTTTGGCATTTTATGGAAATTAAACTAGAATTCCACCAGTCATGCCTCTATTATCGCCTGCCTTGGCCCAAGCCCGACGCCGTGGTACGAAGCCGGTACTGAATTGCCTGATATTTGTCCGAGGCATCAAATACGACACAAGGAACCATAACCAACGCTTCAAAATGACCAAATTACACTTTTTGGCATTTTATGGCAATTAAACTGGAATTCCGCCAGTCGTGCCTGTATTATCACCTGCCATGGCCCAAGCACAACGCCGTGGTACGGAGCCAGTACCAGATCACCTCATATTTGTCCGAGAAATCAAATACGACCAAGGAACCATAACCAACACTTTGAAATACCCTAATTACATTTTATGGCAATTAAACTTGAATTCCGCCAGTCGTGCCTCTTTTATCGCTTGTCGTGGCCCAAGCCCGACGCTCTGGTATGGTGCCAGTACTGGATCACCTGATATTTGTTCGGGACATCAAATACAATCCAACGAACCATAACCAATGCTTCGAAAGGACCAAATTACAAATTTTGGCATTTTATGGCAATTAAACTGGAATTCCACCAGTCATGCCTCTATTATCGCCTGTCGTGGCCCAAGCTCAACGCCCTGGTACGGAGCCAGTACCAGATTGCCTGATAATTCTATGAGACATCAAATACGACCCAAGGAACTATAACCAACACTTCGAAATGACCAAATCATATTTTTTTGGCATTTTATGGCAATTAAACTAGAATACCGCCAGTCGTGCCTGTATTATCGTCTCCCATGGCCCAAGCTCGATGACGTGGTACGGAGCCGGTACCGGATCGCTTGATATTTGTCCGGGACATCAAATACTATCCAAGGAACTATAACCAATGCTTCGAAATGACCAAATTAAATTTATTGGCATTTTATGGCAATTAAACTAGAATTCCGCCAGCCGTGCCTGTATTATCGCTTGCCGTGGCCCAATCCCCACGCAGTGGTACAGAACCGGTACCAGATCGCCTGATATTTGTACGGGACATCCAATACAACCCAAGTAACCAAAACCAATGCTTCGAAATGACCAAATTACATTTTTTGGCATTTTATGGCAATTAAAACTGGAATTTCGCAAGTCGTACCTTTATTATCGCTTGTCTTGGCCCAAGCCCGACGCCGTGGTACGGAGTCGGTACTGGATCACCTGATATTTGTCCGAGACATCAAATACGACACAAGGAACCATAACCAACGCTTAAAAATGACCAACTTACATTTTTTGGCATTTTTTGGCAATTAAACTGGAATTCCGCTAGTTGGCGTGTATTATCGCTTCCCATAAGCTACACATCAACATGACCAAATTATAGTTTTGGCAATTATGCCAATTAAACTGGAATTTCGCCAGTCGTGCCTCTTTTATCGCCTGCCGTGGCCCAAGCCCGATGCCGAGGTACGGAGTCGGTACCTGATAGCCAGATATATACTCGGGACATCAAATACGATCCAAGAAACCATAACCAACGCTTCGAAATAACCAAATTACATTTTTGGCATTTTATGGCAATTAAACTGGAATTCCTCCAGTCGTGCCTGTATTATCGCCTACCATGGCTCAAGCCCGACGCCGTGATACGGAGCCAGTACCAGATCATCTCATATTTGTCCGGGACATCAAATACAACCAAGGAACCGTAACCAACGATTCGAAATGACAAAATTACATTTTATGGCAATTAAACTAGAATTTCGCCAGTCGTGCTTCTATTATCGCCTGCCGTAGCCCAAGTCCAACGCCGTGGTACGGAGCCGGTAGGGGATCACCAAATATTTGTCCGGGACATCAAATACGATCCAAGCAACCATAACCAACGCTTCATAATAACCAAATTACATGTTATGACAATTAAACTGGAATTCCGCCAGTCGTGCCTGTATTATCGCCTGCCATGGCCAAAGCATGACGCCGTGGTACGGAGCCAATACCAGAGCACCTCATATTTTTCAAGGACATCAAATATGACCAAGGAACAATATCCAACGCTTCGAAATGTCCAAATTACATTTTATGGAAATTAAACTGGAATTCCGCCAGTCGTGCCTCTATTATCGCTGCCATGGCTCAAGCCCGATGCCGTGGAACGTAACCGGTACCGGATCACCTGATATTTTTTCGGGACATCAAATATGACCCAAGGAACCCTAACCAACCCTTCTAAATGACCAAATTACATATTTTGGCATTTTATGGCAATTAAACTTGAATTACGCCAGACGTGCCTCTATTATCGCCTGCAGTGGCCCAAGCCCAATGCCATGGTACGGAGCCGGTACCGGATCGCCTGATATTTGTTCGGTACATCAAATATGATCCAAGGAACCATAACCAATTCTTTGAAATGACCATATTACATTTTTTGCCATTTTATGGCAATTAAACATGATATCCGCTAGTCGTCCCTGTATTATCGCCTTCCATTGCCCAAGCCCGCCGCCGTGGTATGGAGCCAGTACTGGATCGTCTGATATTTGTTCGGGACATTATAAATGAGCAAGGAACCATAAACAACGCTTCGAAATGACCAAATTACATTTTTTGGCATTTTATGGCGATTAAACTGGAATTCCACCAGTCGTGCCTGTACTATCGCCTGCCATGGCCCAAGCCCGGCGCTCTGGTACGGAGCCGGTACCAGATCACCTGAAATTTGTCTGGGACATCAAATACGACCAAGGAACCATAACCAACACTTCAAAATGACCAAATTACATTTTATGGAAATTAAACTGGAATTTCACCAGTCGTGCCTCTATTATCGCCTGTCGTGGCCCAAGCCCGACGACGTGGTACAGAGCCGGTACTGGATCGCCTAATATTTTTCCAGGACATAAAATACGATCCAAGGAATCATAACCAATGCTTTGAAATGATCAAATTAAATATTTTGGCATTTTATGGCAATTAAACTGGAATTTCGCCAGTCGTGCCTCTATTATCCTCTACCGTGGCCCAAGTTCGACGCCGTAGTATGAAACCGGTACCGGATCGCCTGATATTTGTCCGGTACATCAAATACGAACCAAGGAACCATAACCAACCCTTTAAATGACCAAATTACATATTTTTGGCATTTTATGGCAATTAAAAGGAATACTGCCAGTCGTACATGTATTATCGCCTGCCATGGTCCAAACCCGACACCGTGGTACGAAGCCAGTACTAGATCGGCTCATATTGTTTCGGGACATCAAACAAGACCAAGGAACGATAACCAATATTTCGAAATAACGAAATTACATTTTTTGGCATTTTATGGCAATTAAACTGGAATTCTGTTAGTCGTGCCTGTATTATTGCCTGCCATGGTCCAAGTCCAACGCCGTGGTACGGAGCCGGTACCAGATCACCTGATATTTGTCCGGGACATCAAATACGACCAAGGAACCATAACCAACGCTTCGAAATGACCAAATTAAATTTTATGGCAATTAAACGGGAATTCCGCCAGTCGTGCCTCTATTATCGCCTGCCTTGGCCCAAGCCCGACGCCGTGGTATGCAGCCGGTACCGGATTGCCTGATATTTTTCGGAGTCATGAAATACGATGCAAGGAACCATAACCAATGGTTCAAAATGACCAAATTAAATTTATTGGCATTTTATGGCAATTAAATTGGAATTTCACGAGTCATGCTTGTATTATCGCTTGTCGTGGCCCAAGCCCAGCGCAGTGGTACAGAGCCGGTACAAGATCACCTGATATTTTTCTGGGATATCAAATACGACCCAAGTAACCATAACCAACGCTTCGAAATGACCAAATTACATTTTTTGGCATTTTAAGGCAATTAAACTGGAATTCGACCAGTCGTGCCTCTATTATCGCCTGTCTTGGCCCAAGCCCGACGCCGTGGTACGGATCCGGTACTGGATCGCCTGATATTTTTCCGGGACATCAAATACGACTCAAGAAACCATAACCGACGCTTAAAAATGACTAAATTACATTGTTTGGCATTTTATTGCAATTAAACTGGAATTTCGCCAGTTGTCTCTTATTATCGCCTGCCATGGCCCAAGCTCGACGCCGTGGTATAGAACCGGTACCGGATTGCCTGATATTTGTCCGGGACATCAAATACGACCGAAGGAATCATAACCAACGCTTCAAAATGACCAAATTACATTTTTTGGCAGTTTATGGCAATTAAAATTGGAATACCGTCAATCGTGCCTGTATTATCGCCTGCCATGGCCCAAACCCGACGCCATGGTACGGATCCAGTACCAGATCACCTTATATTTGTCCGGGACATCAAATACGACCAAGGAACCATAACCAATCTTTCGAAATGACGAAATTATATTTTTTGGCATTTTATGGCAATTAAACTCGAATTCCGTCAGTCGTTCCTGTATTATCGCCTGCCATGGCCCAAGCCTGACGCCGGGGTACGGAACCGGTACCAAATCACCTGATATTTTTCCAGGACATCAAATACGACCAAGGAACCATAACCAACGCTTCGAAATGACCAAATTAAATTTAATGGCAATTAAATTGAAATTCCGCTAGTCGTGCCTCTATTATCGCCTGCCGTGGTGCAAGCCCGACGCCGTGGTATGGAGCCGGTACCGGATCACCTGATACTTGTCTGGGACATAAAATACGATGCAAGTAACCATAACCAATGCTTCGAAATGACCAAATTAAATTTATTGGCAGTTTATGGCAATTAAATTGGAATTCTGCCAGTCGTGCCTGTATTATCGCTTGCCGTGGCCCAAGCCCGGCGCAGTGGTACAGAGTCGGTAGCAGATCGCCTTATATTCGTCCGGGACATCAAATATGACCCAAGTAACCATAACCAACGATCGAAATGGCCAAATTACATTTTTTGGCATTTTATGGCAATTAAGCTGGAATTCCGCCAGTCGTGCCTCTATTATCGCCTGTCTTGGCCCAAGCCCGACGTCGTAGTACGGAGCCGATACCGGATTGCCTGATATTTTTCCGGGACATAAAATACGACACAAGGAACCTGAACCAACGCTTGAAAATGACCAAATTACATTTTTTTTGCATTTTATGGCAATTAAACTGGAATTCCGCCAAGGTGCCTGTATTATCTCCTGCCATGGACCAAGCCCGACGCCGTGGTACGGAACCGGTACCGGATCTCCTGATATTTGTCCTAGAAATCAAATACGACCCAAGGAACCATAACCAACGCTTCAAAATGATAAAATTCCATTTTTTGGCATTTTATGGCAATTAAACTGGAATTCCGCCAGTCGTGCCTTTATTATCGCCTTCCATGGCCCAAGCCCGACGCCGTGGTACGGAGCCGGTACCGGATCGCCTGATATTTTTCAGGGAGATTAAATACAACCCAAGGAACCATAACCAACACTTTGAGAAGACCAAATTATATTTTTAGGCATTTTATGGTAATTAAACTGGAATTCGGCGAATCGTGCCTGTACTATTTCCGACCATGGCCCAAGCCCGACGCCGTGGTACGCAGCCGGTACAGAGTTGGTACCTGATCGCCTGATATTTTCCCGGGACATCAAATACGACCATGAAACCATAACCAATGCTTCGAAATGACAAAATTACATTTTTGGCATTTTATGCCAATTAAACTGGAATTCCGCCAATCGTGCCTCTATTATCGCCTGTCTCGCCCAAGCCCGACACTGTATTACGGAGCCGAAATTGGATCGCCTGATATTTTTCAAGGACATCAAATACGATCCAAGGAACCATAACCAACCCTTCAAAATAACAAAATTACATTTTTTGACATTTTATTGCAATTAAACTGGAATTTCGCCAGTCGTGCTTGTATTATCGCCTGCCATGGCCCAAGCACGACGCCCTGGTAGGGAGCCGGTACCGGATTACCTGATATTTGTCTGGGACATCATATATGACCCAAGGAACCATAACCAATGCTTCGAAATGACAAAATTACACTTTTGGCATTTTATGGCAATTAAACTGGAATACCGCCGGTCGTGCTTGTATTATCGCTTGCCTTGGCCCAAGCCCGATGCCGTGGTACGGAGCCAGTACTAGATCACCTCATATTTGTACAAGACATCAAATATGACCAAGGAACCATAACCAACTCTTCGAAATTGGGAAATTTCAATTTTTTGGCATTTTATGGCAATTAAACAGGAATTCTGTCAGTCGTGCCTGTATTATCGCCTGCCATGGCCCAAGCCCGACGCCGTGGTACGGAGCTGTTACCAAATCAGCTGATATTTGTCTGGGACATCAAATACGACCAAGGAACCATAACCAACGATTCTAAATGACCAAATTACTATTTATGGTAATTAAACTGGAATTCTGCCGTTCGTGCCTCTTTTATCGCTTGCCGTGGCCCAGGCCCAACGCTGTGGTATGGAGCCGGTACTGGATCACTTGATATTTGTTCAGGACATCAAATACAATCCAAGGAACCATAACCAACTCTGCGAAATGACCAAATTACGTATTTTGGAATTTATGGAAATTAAACTGGAATTCCACCAGTCATGCCTCTATTATCGCCTGCCGTGGCCCAAGCCCGACGCCGATACCGGATCGCCTGATATTTCTTTGAGACATCAAATACGACCCAAGGAACCATAACCAACACTTTGAAATGACCAAATTATATTTTTGGCATTTTATGGCAATTAAACTAGAATACCGCCAGTCGTGCCTGTATTATTGCCTGCCATGGCCCAAGCCCGACGCCGTTGTACGGAGCTGGTACCGGATCGCCTGATATTTGTGTGGGACATCAAATACGATCCAAGGGACTATAACCAATGCTTCGAAATGACCAAATTAAATTTATTGGCATTTTATGGCAATTAAACGGGAATTCCGCCAGCCGTGCCTGTATTATCGCTTGTCGTGGCCCAAGCCCGACGCAGTGGTACAAAGGAGGTACCAGATCGCTTGATATTTATCCGGGACATCCAATACGACCCAATTAACCATAACCAACACTTCGAAATGACTAAATTACATGTTTTGGCATTTTATGGCAATTAAATTGGAATTTCGCCAGTTGTGCCTTTATTATCGCCTGCCATGGTCCAAACCCGACGCCGTGGAACGGAGCCGGTATCGGATCGCCTGATATTTGTCCAAGACATCAAATACGACCCAAGGAACCATAACCAATGCTTCGAAATGACCAAATTACATTTCTTGGCATTTTATGGCAATTAAACTGGAATTTCGCAAGTCGTGCCTCTATTATCGCCTGTCTTGGCCCAAGCCCGACGGCGTGGTACGGAGATCGCCTGATATTTTTCTGAGACATCAAATACGACACAAGGAACCATAACCAATGCTTAAAAATGACCAAATTACATTTTTTGGCATTTTATGGCAATTAAACTGGAATTCTGCCAGTTGGCCTGTATTATCGCCTGCCATGGCCCAATCCCAAGGCCGTGGTACGTAGCCGGTACCGCATTGCCTTATATTTTTCTGGGACATAAAATACGACCCAAGGAACCATGACCAACGCTTCGAAATAATCAAAATTACATTTTGGCATTTTATGGTAATTAAACTGGAATTCCGCTAGTCGTGCCTGGATTATCGCCTTCCATGGCCCAAGATCGACGCCGTGGTATGGAGCCAGTACCGAATCGCCTGATATTTGTCCGAGCCATTCAATACGACCCAAGGAACCATAACCAACGCTTCAAAATGACCAAATTACATTTTATGGCAATTAAACTGGAATTCCGCTAGTCGTGCCTGTATTATTGCCTGCCACGGCCCAATCCCGATGCTGTTGTATGGAGCCGGTACCAGATCGCCTGATAATTTAGTCTGGTACATCAAGTACGATGAAGCAGAAGCGAGAATTTCGGCTTGAGTAACGCAAACATTGGTGAGAATCCAATGCCCCGAAAACCTAAGGGTTCCTCCGCAAGGTTCATCCACGGAGGGTGAGTCAGGGCCTAAGATCAGGCCGAAAGGCGTAGTCGATGGACAACAGGTTAACCGAGTTGGTAATTAGAGTTAGAAGCTTCACAACTTCCTCCACTCACCTCCACGGGCGAATATAGTCTACTATTTTGGAGTGATTTGGGAATTTTAGTGGACGATGATTGGGTCCACATACTTAAATTGAAATATTGGCTAGGCGGAAGGTTAGATACAATATAGAGGAGTTGTTCGGGATGAAGTAGGATGTAATATAGCAGTGAATTGGAAGATGTCGTCGCGCTTTTAGTGGATGTCCATGAGGAGCGGACGAAATGGTAAAGTTGGTAAATGAGGACGGGCGTAGGATAGGGTATTGATGTCGTAGAGATTGTGCAGTACAGCGTCGTTGGAAGGTGTCAATTGGTAGTTTCCGCAGGAGGGTTATCTCCTGTGAGCAGGTTAGCGGTCGTGCGGTTGGCAAGTTTCTGCGAGGAATTCCAGTGGCTATTCGGTAGGAGGCCAAATTTGTGAATGATGCAAGGGAATTTGAGTATTCATGGAATGCTAACAGGAGAATTTAGAAGAATTTGACGGGTTGGTTGAGCAAGATCATGTCAGCAATGAAGAAAGAATTTTGGTGGGGTCTAGAGTGGTGCAAGGAGCAGCTTCAGGCTAAGTGGGAGAGTCCCACCGCCTGTGATTGGGTTGTAGGATTATTTTCTCATGGGGTTGCGGATTGTCAGCGTATTGGCAAGTTATTGCAGCTAAGGGGAAATGAGTAGAATAGTAATTGAGCATGGGAGATAAAGGTGTTCAAGGGTTGGCCTTATTGAATCAGGCTTAGGCTTTGGAAAGATTCATGATTTATGCTTAGTACAAAAGTAATTTACAAGTGAAGGGATTCAGTCGGGTGCTTTATCAAAATGGGTGTTCAGGTGCCAGCGAAGCCGTAGAGTTTATTATATTTGGGACCAAGCCAGAGTGGGTGACTCTCAAAAATGGATTCAAGGTTAGATGGTGGTGTCCAAGGATTTCAAGCCCACAGTATGGTTGAGAATCGAGCTTTTGCAGCAGAATCATGGGCAAGAGAAAATGGTTGGAGTGTTCTACGTTATCTTTGGTGTGTAGAGTAGCATTGGGGTTCATAAAAAGGAGAAATGACTTCGGGTTCCTGGAAGGGTTATCGGAATGGGTATATCGGTCAAAGATGTGAATATGCGTGCAAGGAGGGCATGAAACGGTTCATGGGTCTGGAAACGAAATGGTCTCGTGGAATAGAGTCACTCAAGGTGAGTGCGAATTGAGTTTCTATGTGTTTATTGGGGTTATCATTAGTCCTGCGATGAGTACAAATTGAATTGAGGTAAGAAAAAGGTTTATATGTGATGAAGTGTTCACCCTATTAGTGGTTCAGAAGTCATGATGGAATTCTTGTGTTATCTCATATTGGCATGTTAGGTGTGGTAAGTAGTATGTAACTGGAAGTAAGGATCAAGGTTGCGGTTCGGTGTTGACAAGGATGTCATGAGCTCAGATGAGCAAAAAAAATGGATTTGAATGTTTATAGTAAGCTGGTGTTGTCTTTAGTGTCACCTGAGATCGCTGTTTGGTGAAAGAGGCTTTGCATCCTAGTTATGGGTTCTTGATTTGTTTTACAGCGTTAGTGTGGCTAGTGGTGGATGTGCAGACTTTCTACCTTGTGTGGAAGTTCGTGGGAGCGTGACCACGGTATGATCGTATGAGTGTGACATGTAGTCACTTAATGGATTGAAGATTTGGACTGAGTATAGAGGAGTGTAATGTTTCCTATTTGAGAATTTATGCCTGGAAGGTGTTCAGTTCATTCGGTTGTGGATTGTGGGGTGTTTGTCTCGGCTATGATGGTCGTTCTTGCGTATTATGAGAGGAAGTGGGTTAATATGGACCCAGGTAAAGCTATTAGCCTAGTTCAGTGCGAGAAAGGTAGACTCGATGTTTGTGGATGGATTTAAATATGATTATGGACCCCATATGAGTTAGGCATATTCATTTCGGTATAGCGCTTTTCAGGGGAAGGTATTAGAACAACAGATGTTGTTCCGTCTTCGTTCATCTCATGTAATATTATGTTGTGCCGTGTGGTTGTGTAATGGATTGATATTTTCCTATGTGTTGAGTTCCGCGTAGTGATGATGTTATGTAAGAAGGATAGCTCTTGAGATTCAGATTATGTATCGCACCTCAGTTGTGCTTGAGTTTTGTAGCATATGGCCCTATCAGTCTCCCCAGGATGGTATTGTGCACTTAGCGTGCTTGTGACCGATGTTCGATATTTTGTGGTAATGAGCAATTTAGCTTGGTATGTGTCTTCTTATGTGAATTTTATTTTATTTGGATCGGGTTTCACGCCACCACGGTTATGTTATTTGGATAGGGTGGCACGCAGCCACGGGCATGTTATTTGGATCGGGTAGCGCACCGCAACAGTGTGATGTTGAGTACGGTTCCCTATATCTATTTTCTTGTGTTTTTCTTTCTATTTTCTTAGGAGAGTTCATAATAAGTTGCGTGAGTTGAGTAGTCTTTTCTTGAGTTATTTCTTTATGTATCATATTCGAGTTTGGCGTGTTGTGGTATCATGTGAGACTGTTGGTCATGTTTGGGGTGATTTGTTGTCTGAGCAGTTCATACTGGGTGAAACGAGATTATTGGACCAGGGATCAGTGCAATAAGATTTTTTGAAGTATATTAAAGGACAAATACCATTATTCGGTTCATAATGAGGTGATGATTCTAGTCACGAGGAGATATTCAATGATTTGTTAACTCTGCAGTTGGTTATGAATTTCTACACATCTCCTCCACTGTAATGTATCGTAAGCGTTATAGAAGGACCTATATGTATGTCATGAGGTGCATCGAGAGCATTAGATTCGTGAAATTTTGGCTATTAAGGTTCAGGGAATGTCATTGTGGTTAGATGATGAATTATACGGTGCATGGTGCTAATTCAGCAAAGATATGCAGTCATGTTCTGGTACATCGTGTGGTAGTTGATACAGTGTTCATATATTGGAAACAGGCCTGGCAGAGGATTTCGGATGATGAAGACCTGGTTCTAAGGCCCATTGCCTGAATGAAAGGGGATATCTTCGGATTTGACCGAGCTAATGTACTCAATTAAGTGGTGGTAGCATGAGTAGGTGCACAAAGTGTTTAAAAGTGGTTTCAGACAACTCTGGAGCAGTTCCTAGCACGTTCGAGGACGAACGTATGTTTAAGTGGGAGAGAATTTAACGACCCGACCGGTTGTTTTGAGCCCTAGCGCGTCGTTCAGCGGTTCTAGGCCATGAGCAGCTTCATTTCAAGTAGTATGACTTGTAGGTGTGGTCGGAATTGAATTTCGAGAAGTTTAGAGTCAATTTGGAAAGAAAATTCTCATTTCAGAAGCCATAAGTTGAAAGAATCGACTAAGATTGGAATTTTGAGTAAAGGACCTCGGAATCAGGATTTGAAGGTTCCAGCAGGTTCGTATGATGATTTCGGACTTGGGAGTATGTTCGTATCGGGTTTTGGATGACCCGAGAGCGTACCGGCGCATATTGTAGAAGTCACCATTTTAGAAGAAATTTCATAAGTCTGGGTTGACGTGCATTTCAATGATATTGATGCCTGTTTGGGATTCCGAGTCTGGGAATAGCTCCGTGTGGTGATTCTAGAGTTGGGGAGCGTGATCGGAAGTGAATTCGGAGATCCGTAGGTTATTTTGAAATCGTTTGGCTAAAGATAGAAATTTGAAGGTTTTTGAGAAATCCGACATGAAGTGGAAATTTTGATATTGGGGTCGGAATGCGATTCCGAAAGTTGGAGCAGATCCGTAATGTTGAATATGACTTGTGTGCAAAATTTGGGGTTAATCGGACGTAATTTGATAGGTTTCGGCATCGAATGTAGAAGTTGAAAATTTCAACATTCATAAAGATTGAATTGTGATGCGATCCATTGTTTCGATGTTATTTGATGTGATTTGAGGCCTCGGGCAGCTCCCGATTATGTTTTGGATCAGGTTGGTATAATTGGACGGGGTCCCGGGGGACTTGGGTGGATTCTCGGTGGTTAACGGATCAAATTTGAAGTTGAGGAGGAGCTGAAGCTGCTGGTGTCTGGTGTGACCGCACCTGCGAGGCTTGGGCCGTAGGTGCGGCTTTGGTGTCGCAGATACGGGAGTGGCTGGCTTGGTTGGGAGCGCAGGTGCGAGGCTATTTCCGCACCTGCGAAGGTGCAGATACGGACGAGGGAGCGCAGGTGCGGAGCCGGCTGGGGAATGAGGAAGCCGCATGTGCAAGAATTTGGTTGCACCTGCGGACTCGCAGGTGCGGGCGTAGTAACCGCAGGTGCGGAAGGACTGGAGGCAGTGTGCATTTTTATAACCGAGGTCTTGGCCATTTCTCTTCATTTTTCCCTTGGTTGGGCAAATTTTGGAGAGCTTCAAGTAGGGATTTTCGTCATCTATGTCAAGGTAAGTTGTTTCTACTCATCTCGAGTTAAAATACAAGGTTGTATATAGATTTGGTCATAGAAATTAGTAGAAATTTTGGGAATTTTGGAGAATTACCTAGAATTTGCATTCTTGGATTTTGACCACGAATTTGAGCATGAAATTAGAGTAAATTATATATCTGAGTTAGTAAGGCTATGGGTGGAGTTTATCTTCGAGAAATTTCGGAATCCAGGCGCGTGGGTCTGAGGGTAATTTTGTCAACTTTCCGAGCGGAGCTGTGAATTTATATAAATTAAATTGTTATAAGTATCAGAGTATATTTTCATTGGTTTGCCCGTTATTTGGATAGTTTTGGAGTGTTCTGCATCAATTTAAGTCGTCGGAAAGGCTTGGAAGCCGGTTATGGAACTTCGGAGCAAGGAAAGTCTCCTTTCTAACCTTGTGAGGGGGAATGTTCCCCATAGGTGAACTAATTAAATATGTGCTACTGTTTGTGGGGGCTACGTACGCACGAAGTGACGGGAGTCCGTGCGTAGCTACTATTATGCTTATGTCCGGGTAGTCTAGGACCCGAAAGTATGTTTTCTTTTCCGTACTTGTATATTTACTGACAAATTTTAAAATGTTTAAACCTTATCGAACTTGACAAAAGAATTTCTAGAAAAAGATTTAAATACTATCTTTGTGACCATTAAAAGCGAAATTTTCATTTCTTGGGTAATTATTTCCCGATATAAACGGGATGGACTGTTTGAATGTGTACGTTTATGTGTGACCGCTTCGCAATTTATATTCCGCGAGCGGGTTGGTTCATTTCCACCACTCTTATGGGATCGAGTCGTTCGCCTCGGCAGGATTTATGTACCACACGCTTATGGGATCGGGCCTTTTGCCTCGGCAGAATTTATGTACCACACTCTCATGGGAGCGGGACGTACGCCACGGAAGGTTAATAGATGCATCTATGGTTCGCGCCGTTCAACCCTTCGGCAGTGCACAGTTTACTTTTATGTTAGATTGGGCCATTCGCCTTGGCATTTCCTATATATATACATCATCCCCATGGAATCGTGTGAAATATTTGGCAAAAAGCCAGTTCATCTGAGGGTTTTTCCCCTGATTTGGATTATGACAGCCTCTTTGATGAAATCCACTATATTTATTTATATGCTTCGGTTACGAAGGGAACTTGCTAGTAGAGAGTTGAGTAAATTGTAAAGAGGGAAAATGTACCACGTAATCTATACTTGTATGTCTTATGTATTTTCATTGCTTTATATTAATTCATTTCTTTAGTGCACTTGATATTGTTGGACCTCTAGTAAGTGTCAAAGTCGACCTCTCGTCACTACTTCTTCGAGGTTAGGCGGGATACTTACTGAGTACACGTTATTTTCGTACCCATACTACACTTGATGTGCATTTTTATTGCACGGGTACGTTCATAGCTAGTGGCCCTGCTTGACGCAGTGATGGGGCTGACTTGGAGACTTAGACGAGCTGCACCATCCGGAGACGACCCGCCGCCGACAGAGTCTTCCTCAGATGTATTGTATTTTATTTTAAATTTCTTGTCCAGTTAGTATTCCGGACAAGTATTGTAGTACATGTATAATTCCTAGAAAATTTGCTCATGCACTTGTGACACCGGGTTCTGGGATAATTATGGGATTTATTCACTATTAGATTTTGTTAAAATATTATTGTTTACTCAGTGGAAGTTCGCTAATTATTATTTAAGAAAATGAAAAAGGAATGACTTCGAGAATTTTAAAATAAAGATTTAATTTATTTATTAAGTGTTGGCTTTCCTGACAGTGGGGTTCGGCGCCATCACGACCTTAATGGATTTTGGGTCGTGACAATCGGGTCGTACATCCTCGGCATTATATGTGCATGTTATTGCTTGGCATTTTTCCGTTATTTTAACTGCTTAAATGCCTTGGAAAATAAATTGTCAACTGAAATGATAGAAATTGAAATACATGCATATATGGAAAGACTTGTCATTTCTTGTCATTTTCTACTATTGAATCTTTATGTTCATGTTTATCCTCATTCTTAAATACAATGTTTGACCCTAGTAAGTGTCAAGTCGACCCCTCGTCACTACTTCTTCGAGATTAGACTGGATATTTACTGGGTACATAATGTTTATGTACTCATGCAATGCTTCTGTACTTAATTGTACAGGTTCTGAGACAGGTACATTTGGTTACCAGTCCGGAGCGCGGTCTTGATATAGAGGTAGAGATTCCACGCCGAGCTGCTTATACTGATGTCGTTCAGCAACGCATTGGAATCTTTTCTTTTGCTTATTCTGTCTATTCTATTTCAGAGAGTAGAGTAGATGTATTCTTTTGTTTATTCTACTAGATGCCCATATCATTGTGACACTAGTTCCGGGCACACACATTGGTGGACTATTCTTTTGGGGATGTACTTATTTAAATTTGACTTATTTTGATCATTCCAATCTAATTTGCCTTTGTCATTTGCTATTTTCAAATGCTTAGTGATTTAAGTTAAGATATTATTGGAAAGGTTTTTACTAAAATAAATGGGACTCACTAGATGATTTGTGTTGGCTTGCCTAACATCGGTGTAGGGCGCCATCGCGACCTAGAGTAGAATTTGGGACGTGACAAGTACTTTCTTTCCATGATGTAAGAAAAATATTTCTCATTTCAACAAACTGTGTATTTTCTTTTCATGATGTAGAAAAAATATTTTCTTTCATTCAACAAAATGAGTAATTTCCTTTCATGTTGTAGAAAAGATAGTTTCTTTTTAAACAAAATAAAGTATTTTCTTTTTAGTTATCAAGCTCAAATTTTAACTTTGTTTTTGTGTGAAAAAGTAAAGTAGCACATTATTTTCTTTGGATTTGTGTGAGTGGATTTTGAAAAGAATAATTAAATTCTTGAAGAAAATAGAGTTCGGGGGGAGGGGAGGAGTACAAGAAACATGGATATTTTAGGGAAGGTGGGTTGAGGAGAGTAGCATAAAACTTATTTTCCTAAAAATATTTTATACTCTCTAGCCAAACACTATAAAATATTTTCCAAAAAAAGTTTTCCAATCACCAACCAAACAAGGGAAAACAAGTGATAAAATCACTCATTTTCAAGAAAAATATTTTCTGAACCACATCATAACAGATTTCTGCCTCCAAAATTCTTCTTCCAAAGCCATTTATTTGATCATTTATGCTTGCACCTTTTGTAACCTCTGCCTATTCATTTGTGTAGGACATGCCTCGAACTGTCTTTCATGCACCAGAACTACCTCTTCTAAGCTTGTTATTTTCTTGAATATGTCATCAAAAGTAGCTCGACTCCAAGTAGACAAGGCTTTCTTAAGTTTCTTCAACTTGTAATTGAAAATTACAAATTGATTGGCACTAAAGTCTGCCTTCCGGTTCTCTCTTACCACTTCCTTGAAAGAGTCATGCTTCACCCAGAAGATTTCTTAATAGGAGCAGATTTAATATCACATTTTAGCAGCATTGGGCAGTGATCAGTCCCAATTTTAGATAAATGGGCCCTCTAATCCAGGAAAAGTCTGCTACAGCTCCATGTTGCCAAGACACCTATCTAGCCTCTTAAAAATACAGTCCTCTTCATACCTTCCATTCCACCATGTAAAGATACTCCCCTTGAACCGCAAATCTGTCAAGTTGCAAGTATTGATGCAATGTCTGAAGTCATCAACTTCATTCAGAGATACAGGCAGTCCACCAAACCTTTCTTCCTTATCCCAAATGACATTAAAATCCCCTCCAACAAGCCATGGGAGACTCATGTCAGAAGCCATTCCATAAAGAGAATCCCACAGTTCAATTCTTTATATTGCATCACACTTGGCATAAACTAGTGTGAGGATAAGGTCCACATGAGATTCTGTGTGGAATAACCTCAAATTTAGTGGTTGAGTCATATTATATAGAATAGTAACTTCAAATCATTAATTAAAGCCCATATTTTGTTTGAAACATTCACCACTGCTTGAGCCAAGCCTATTCTTCTCTTATACCTCTCCACATTATTTGACTGTTGAATATGTTCTAAGACTCCAATAAATTCAAAATGATGTTGTATGTGTATTATTATGAGACTTTCAAATGCTTGCATCGTATTTATAGATTTGACATTCCAAATAATAGCATACATTACTGATTTTGTGATTTAGTGAGAGTCCTTCTTGTTTGTACTCCACCTTGTGGTACTGAGGAGTTGCTGTCTTTCATATGTTTCTTTCTACCCTTAGCAGTAGATTTCACCTTCTCAATGTGCCTAGGTGAGAGGTCACCTTGTCTAGCAACATTAAGAAAATTTTGTGTTGTATACTCCTCATCCATATCCTTGTTGGCATTATCATCTGGAACTTCCTTCATATTTCCATCATCTGTAGACACCACTGCTATATTATTCTTAGTATTCACCACAGTAGGCTAGTAATAGTATTCTTGGTCATCAGTTGATCTTGGTTCAATGGAACAATAACTTCTGTTGTGTCTTTTACCTTAGCCAACTAACTTTTTAGGATTTTAGCACAGCCTTTTCATTTGGAAGTATTATCACCTGTACCCCTTTGTCCTATTCCTACTGGATCTATTGTATTGTTATCCACTGGTGTTCCACATGGATCACCAGTATTCCTCACATCCTCCTTGTCAGTTATTGGCTCTTTTGTATTGGTTAACCTCTGCTCCTCTCCATTCTATTTTTCCTTGTTATTTTCATTTACCCTTTGATATTCATCTTCACCAGCATCCCCTCCGGCCTCATCTTCACTTTGCATCTCATCCGGAATTTCTCCTTCTTCTGAATCTTCTTCTGTCTGGTCAGCCCATGATTTGCCTCCCTTCCAGTAGACTTTTTCATTGCTTTTGAATTTTTCATGATCTGCATCTTCCACTAATTCATTCTCAGTATTGTTGGCTAGTTAACCTTCAAATCTAGTATCCTGAGTTGGTACATCTTGGAATGAAGTGTTTGTAGCAACTAAATTCCTATTAAAAGTTCACTGCACCCATTGTGCAGTAGACTCCTTTTTATGGTTATTTACCACACTTTTCTCATTGTTTCTAATCTGTTCTTGATTGGAAATCCCAGCTGGATTAATGTTCTCATTAAGATCAGTTGAGGTGAGACTCTTTCCAGTTGTAGTAGGCATTCCAATTTTGTTTTTCATTGATTTGTCAGTCTTAGGAGACTTAGGCTTAAAGGTTGGTGCTGCAGGGTTGAGATTGTCAGTATCTCTATAATTTTGTACAGATCCTTGCCCGAAATTTCCTTCTACAAAAGACAATTGATTGTTCCCATTGTCTTCACTATTTTCCACCTCCAGAATAGCAAATTGATCTGTTGTTTGAATCTGCTGAAGAACCATAACATTTTGCTCCTCAACGGGAACAATTTCTTGTCAAGTTTTAGCCACACCACCAACATGTTTCTCCTTTCCCTTGCCTCTATTATCCCTTACTTTTTTCCATTGGTCTCCCACATTTCCAACAACCCTACCACTTGAAAAAATCATTAAAGGAGCAGATTCCTTTCCCTTATATTTATTCTCATTCAGCACCGCCTCATTAGAAACAGCCTGTTCATCCTTCCTATTTTCCATAAGTTCAGGATGAATCCTCCAACACTCTAGCATGTAATGTCATTGAAGTTTACATTCCTTGCAATATTTAGGTAAAAATTCATACCTAGCTGTTACCCATTATGTCTTTATCTCCCTAGTCACCTCATTTTCAATGTCCATATGTACCTTCTTAGGATGATCAGCTAGTAAATCCACAAGTACCTTCACACGAGCACAACTAGGTCTAGTCTTGTTCACAGTAGCCATGTCAAGGTGGAGAGGTGTTGCAACTGCAGAAGCTAGAGAGAATAGAAATTCCTTTATGAAAAATGTTGGCAACAAATAAGGGAATGATATCCATGCCATAACCCTTGGACTTTCTTCACCTGCTTTAAACATAGAGTCATATAGTAAAGTTCTCAACTTGTCCTTTACGCAATAGACACTTTTCGACGTAAAATCAATGTAATCTTTTCATAATGTCAATCGTACCAATACATGCCTATCCCTAAGGAATCCAGTATTACACTCACCTTTGATTCCACATTGCATGGGGATGATTCGACGTAATTCTTGTAACTCTGGCCAACCATACGAGAATTTGCATACCACTGCAAACTTCAAGCCTTTAATAATATTCATTCGATCAACCTCTGATTCCGTAAACTTCACTATTGGTTGTCCTTGAAGGAATGTAGCTCGTCTAAGTGGGATTGGATCAACGGTTATTGTTCGCTCATGCATGGCAGTGTTGCTCGATGAGGGCTTCACTGTTTTTGCATAATCCATTGGTTGTTTGAAGTCGTGGGGGGTTGGATTATGTTGGGGGTGGTTGGGGAGGCAGCCCAACCACAGGAGGTGGCTGGCTACCTGCTAGAGTGGCCATGGAAGTGCACACGAGAGCTTCGAGCTTCTGTCGCCTCCCAGTCGCCAATCGCCAAAGCTCTCAAGCTCTTGGATGTGTTTGGGTTTTTTTTTTATTAATCCACTAGGCAGTGCCTAGGGCTAGTGTTTATAAATAATTAAAAGAAAAAATAAAGTGTCATGTTGTCTTACTATAGTAAGACAATACGAAATGAAACAACATAATACCTATTATCAAGTTTGGCTTTTTCATGTCCAAACTTGATATCACACAAAGGCATGCTAATAACATTAACAACATTGTCTAATACTACAATAAAAACTAGCCTAAAGTAATAGAAAATTGGCCCATAACTTCCTTGGATCCACTTATGAATGATGAATGGCCATAGTATTTTCACTTCCAAGCCACACAACTTGCACGAATAGACCTTGAGTGAGAGATCATTTGATTGCAGCAATAGCCTATTTCAGACGACCAATGCTCTAGTTGCTGCCTCCAGTCATATTTATTGAGATCGTAGTCAATCCTCTCCCCTTGCTTCCAATGTTCCATGTGTATTTCTGAAGTGATCTTTGTATCTACATCTTGAATTAGTATGATAAATTCACACGCAATTCCATTTAGTACTATTCCTCAAAATTCCATGATATGTGTGAGCATGCCCTTTTTGTCAATACTTTCGTGAGGTTTCCAGCTTGGATTTAATTTCTTCATTTTTTTGCCATCTTTTTGAGTTATAATGTATGAGAAATAGCTTGGGTATAGAGTCCCATATGTATTCATTCCTCCCACTTTTGATTGCCAAAGAGACACCCTCAAACATTGAGTACAACTTATTTTCCTGGGTGTTAACAGCTTGTAGCATCCCTTAATATAACGATGTTGTTGCTGCATTGTGTCTCTCTTATGCTCCAGTGATTGTGATCATTTGTAACAGCCTCCACCTCAAGGTTTTGGCATCTAAGTTAACACCTACCTTCCTTGCACAACTCCTTGCTACTATGCTTATGCATATCCTTGATTCCCTACCAGTGGAATGAGCACATTGTGCTAATACCACCAACTGGTAGTTCCTCAAAGGATATGTCATAGGTACATTAAAATTTCCTACAAACAAGAAAACCTCGTTAGTAAAAAAACTCACCAACTTCTCCTCCATCTGGATTTGATTTGATGAACCATATTATTGCCCATCCTTTTTTCCAACTCCTTTGTTTTCTTTTATGTCGGTGTTGTGTTGTCCTCTCCTGTTTCCCTGTATTCCCTACTCCATACTGCCCAATTCTATTAAACTTCATGGGAAACTTTCCTACCAACCAACAACTTCCTACCCTTGTACCACCCCAGTATTCTCTTTCCATCAGTCAATAATTCCCAATTCTCTTATGCTTTCTAGGCTTCTTTGCTTCATCTAACTGACCCTGCTCAATTATCTTATACTTTTTGAGCAATTTTCTCATATTTTCCGCCAGCCTTTTGAGTCTCTCAGATACTGTACTATTGCCTAGCAATATCAATAGCACAGAATCAGTACGCTTTGTGGTTAATAGGACATTCAACTTCACACTCACACATATTATTTCAAGTATAGTCCAGTTTTGAGACCACCCTGTTTTCAGTACTTTTGCATGTGATTTTATTTGGTTTTCTTGATGACTTATTATTGATTCCTCTTCTTGTAACCATGCTATGCTCTCAGACATTTGGTTCTGATCCCTTAACACCCTTCAAAAGCCGAGAACATGTTCCAAACGCCAGGTGCTAACACTGTTGTGCAAACTAGTGCACTGTATTATGAAACTCCTTGCTCCTACGCTTGTGCCCATATCCAATTCCCTTCCAGTGGAATGAGTACTAGGTACTGATACCACCAACTGGAAATTCCTTGAAGAATAGGGCATAGTTACAGTAACTTTCCCTGCAAAAAAGAACAAAAAGTTAGTGGAAAAATTGATATTCATATCCCCCTCCCTTAAGATTTGGATATGTTGATCAAACTTATACTCCTGCCTTCCACTTACCCTTATATATTCTCTCCTCAATTCTTGGCTACTTTGACCCATATATATGGAAATTGCAACTTGTCTTCATTCAACTACTACGTGAATCAAGTTCCCAAAACTCTTGGCAGTCTATGCCTCCAAAATCAAGAGCATAGCTGGAAAGATGATCATCCAAATTATTTCCTTCTCTAAAAATGTGAGACACCACATAACTGGTACCTTCAATCAGATGCATAATCTCCTCTACTTAATCAGCTATACACCAAGGTGGTTTCCACTCACCAGTGATAATTTTTTTCATTAGCATTGAATCTGTTTGGATGCTCACTTGTGCATACTGCTGCAATTCGCAGAGTTTCAATGCTTCTACTATAGCCACTGCCTCTACCACCATATTTGTAGTCTCATGAATTTCTTTCCCTACTGCTAATATAATATCACCTTGTTCATCTCTTATATAATAACCAATTGAACTTCTCCCTGGGTGTAACAACCCGGCCGGTCGTTCCGTGAGGTTTACCCTATTTCCCCCATTTCTACTTTATCATATATTTCTTAGCCTATTTATTTTGTGTTGGGTCAGTTGGTTTGGGTCTGGAGTGGTCATGGTGAGAATTGAGGCATTTAGTCTCTCAAAGTAGCCTAATAGTTGAGAAACTCAAATAAGAGTTGACTTATTGGTGAACGACCTCGGAATGCGGATTTTATGGCTCATATAGCTTCGTTAGGTGATTTGGAACTTAGGGGTGTTTTCAGAATGAAGTTTTGATGTCCGGTATAGAATTAGGCTTGAATTGGCAAAATTAGCTTTTGGAGATTTCTGGTCGGCAGTGGAAAAAAGGCTATCAGGGTCGGAATGGGATTCTGAAGTTGGAGCAGGACCGTAATGTCATTTTGGATATGTGTGCAAAATTTCCGGTCAATCAGAGGTGTTTTGGTTGGTTTCGACATCGTTCGCGAAATTTGGAAGTTTCAAAGTTCATAGGCTTGAATATGATGTAATTTTGGTGTTTTCATGTTGATTTTGGTGTTTCGAAGGCTCAACTAAGTTTGAATAATGATATGGGGTGTGTTGGGGGCCCCGAGGGGCTCGAGATTGATTTTGGATGGTTGGCGGAGTTTTGAACTTAAGAAAATGCATCAAATGGTTGCTGGTGTAAGTTTCTGGTGTTAGCCGCACCTGCGGATGGGTAGCTGCAGGTGCGACATCGTAGGCACGACATTGCAAGTGCGAAAGGTCATGCGCACGTGCAAAGGGAGGCTAGGCAAGAGGAGTCCACAGGTGCGAAGAGTTGGTTGCACCTGCGAAGCCGCATGTGCAGAGAAGAGGTCGCAGGTGCGAGAATTAGTCCGTTAGTGGGAGCAAGTGCGCACCTGGGACCGCAGGTGCGGGTCGGCATGTGCGATTAAAGGTTCGCATGTGCGGAATTGCTGGGCAGAACAGTATAAAAGAGGCCTCCGTGAAATTTTAGTTATTTCACCATTGTTGCATGCAGTTGGAACTCATTTGAAGGAAATATGAAGAGAGAATTCATGGGTATTCAGTGGAGGTAGGTTCCCGAGTTATTAAACTCGATTCTATGCTACTTTGTTCAGATTAGGCTTGTAAATTGATGGATTAAAGCAGAAAAAGGTTGAGAAGAATGAGTGGAGGATTGGAAAAGTCTTTTGGCAAATTGGGTAGGCAATTGTGGTCCGAATATGGTGTTTTTGGTATGTGTAGAATCGTGGGAGGACGAGGTTTCTAGTGATGTAAATTTTATCGAATTCCTACACGTGGGCCCGGGGCTCGGGTTTGGCCGAATTTCGAGATTTTTGTATAAATTGATAGTTTTCGATTCGGTTGCGTTCCTTTAGTATATATTAATGATGTTAAACTGGTTTTGGTTAGATTCGGAGCAATCGGGAGCTAATTTGAGGGGCAAGATCATAGCGGACTAGTATTGTGGCCCGGTAGAGGTAAGTAATGGTTATAAATCTTGTTCTGATGGTATGAAACCCTGGTCTTCATATTTCTCACTGATTTTAGAATGGTTCACATGTCGGATGATGAATATGTGACTCGCACTGATTTTTGGATTGGACTTGGTCCTCTCCGCGGAAACTATTGAGTTGCGTATTTTACTCAAAACCTTATGTTAAATTGTGTTCTAAAGATTATTGCAATATTTGGGCTATAAGCCATGTTTGGGGCCTCGTTCCGATCTGTTTAGACCCTTTGGGGGCTTTTTACTGCTATTTTCCTCACTGTTTATTGATGATTTCACTCAGTCACATGTGCTTACTGTTTTCGAAACTCAGCCTGATTTACACTACTTTGAGATTTAAAAATGATGTTTTGAGTCGAGTACCCCGTTTTACTGATTTGCCCAAGGGGCTTTTGAGAGGTTCTATTGAGTGAGGCCGAGGGCCTGATTGTGAGGATATGATATGCCACGAGGTGGCTTGATATTAGTGCTTGGGCTGAAGGAGCCCCTCTGGAGTCTGTACATACCCCAAGTGAGCGCATGTACCTACTGAGTGTTGAGTGCTAAGTGCTGAGTGCCGAGTGATGAGTGATTGGGAGGCATGAGTGACCGTGAGGTTGCCCGAGGGGCTGATACTGAGTGGTTGTGAGGTGCTGAGTGATGTTCTGCCCGAGGGGCGATTTATGATTCATGTTTTTGCCCGAGGGGATACTTATGATTTATTTCATTTTCATACTAAATCTTTCGGTTTGAAATTGTTGAAAATGTACATTTTTCAAAGGATTTTTCTGAAGTTGGTTTTAAGGCATGATGATTTCATATATCTATGTATATATTGTTGGAAAGAAAGGCTGTGCATATTGTGAATTGATGATATTGATGTTTATGTGTTTCTTGCCACTTAGACTTGATTTATTCTCATTACTACTAAGTTGGCGTACTCACATTACCCCCTGCACCCCTGTGTGCAGATTCTGGTGCAGATACTGAGCGTTAGCCATCTATTCCGTGCGGAGCCGTATTTTGGGATATAGATGTAGCTGTTCAGCATCCGCAGCATATCTGTTTTCCCTTCTTGTTGTATCTAGCTATTTATTCAGAGGTTTTGTATTACGATGGTATACCTTTTTGGATTATCTCGCGTAGATTCTCATGACATGTTGGCTCCGGATTTTGGGGTTGGTTTCACTGTTTACTGGCCTAATGTATTTTGTAAATTCTATACATTTTATGAAATGCTTGAAATTGGTTGGGATTTTGAAAGAAACTGTAAATATGTGTTTATTGTCTAGCCTAGTTCCACGATAGGCGCCATCACGGCCGGTTAAGGATTGGGGTCGTGACAGTTTGGTATCAGAACCTAGGTTACATAGGACTCAACGGTCATGCGCAGGTTTAGTAGAGTCTTACGGATCGGTACAGAGTCGTTTGTACTTATCTTCAAGAGGCTGTCGAACTCTTAGGAAAAATTTCTATCTTTCTTGGACTCTTTCGTGCTAATCTATTGATTCTTGAAATCTAAAGTTACGTTGTTTCATTCTCTCAGAGATGGTGAGGACACGCAATACCGATCAGGGTGACCAGACACTAGCTAGACGAGCGAGAGGTCGAGGCCGCGATCGAGGCTGTGGTAGAGGTAGGGGCCAGCCCGCGCAACAGCCAGGATAGTACCACAAGATCCCCCTATCGTTCAGGATCAGGTTCCCGTCGATGCTGTTCCAGCGGGACAAGCTCAGGCACCGGCAGTGCCTATTGTTATTCCGGGTCTTCAGGAGACCCTGCCTCAGATATTTACAGTGTGCACCATTTTAGCTCAAGCACTCTCCATGTCTTTTACTGCCACCACAGCTCAGGCCGGGGAGACAATCAGACTCCAGCTGCCCGGAGACCTGAGCAGGTTGTATGGGGTATTCAGGCACTGGGAGCAGCCCCAGCTCAGCCAGTTGCTACGATCCAGGATTATGTGGTCCCTGCTATGCCTGAGGACAAGCAACACAGGTTAGAGAGGTTTAGCAGACTTCAGCCTCCGACTTTCAGTGGTATAGAGGGCGAGGATGCCCAGGGGTTTCTAGATAAGTGCCAGAGGATACTACGTACTGCGGGTATTTTGGAGACCAGTGGGGTCTCATTTGTTACATTTTAGTTTGCGGGTGCTTCCTTTACTTGGTGGGAGTCACTCGAGAGGCGTAGGCCAGTTGGTTCAGCACCTCTCACCTGGCAGCAGTTCTCCACGATCTTTTTGGAGAAGTATGTTCCTCAGTCCCGCAGAGAGGAGAAACGCAGGCAGTTTGAGCAGCTGTGCCAGGGAAAGTTATCAGTTACTCAATACGAGATGAGGTTTTCCGATTTGGCTAGGCATGCTTCTGAGATTGTTCCTACTGATAGGGAGAGGGTGAGGAGGTTTGTAGATGGTCTTGCTTATCAGCTCCGACTATTTATGACTCGGGAGAGAGTATCAGGTGCTTCATTCGAGCAGTTTGTTGACATAGCTTGAGATATTGAGTTGGTTCGCCACCAGGAGTGGGAGGAGAGGGAGGCCAAGAGGCCTCGTGGATTTGGAAGTTCTAGTGGTGCTCCCTTCAGGGGGAAGTTTCAGCAAGGTTGTGGTCGTTCATTCAGTCCTCCTCAGTCAGCCCGCCCAGCGTATAGTGATGCATCTTCGGGGAATGGTCCCCGTGGTTCTCAGTCAGGACGTACTTCATTTGGTGCCGTCCCATATCAGAGTGCAGCTCGAGCACCACCAGTTCAGAGTTCTCCTATGCATGAGTCTTCCAGTGTCTGTTCTAGTGCCCGAGGTTTCTATCAGTCTCCGTCTCCAGCTCCAGGGAGTTTCTTTGAGTGTGTAGAGTTCGGGCACATTTGGAGGCAGTGTCCCCGTCGTCCCAGTGGTTCTTCTCAGCAGAGGGGCCAACCCTCGACTTCAGCTCCAGTTACTTCACCACCCACCTAGGCCCGAGTGGACCTACTGTTACTCAGCATGGTCGATTTTGATGTGATATTGGGCATGGAGTGGTTATCTCCGTTTCATGATGTTCTTGACTGTCACGCTAAGACCCTGACCTTAGCTATGCCAGGATGTCCGAGGGTTGAGTGGAGAGGTTCTTCTGAGTATATGCCTAGCAGGGTAATTCCCTACCTGAAGGCTCAGCGCATTGTTGAGAAAAATGTTTATCTTATCTGGCCTTTGTGAGGGATGTCAGTGGTGAGACTCCCACTATTTATTCAGTTCCTATGGTCCGTGACTTTCCGGACGTGTTTCCTGCAGACCTACCAGGCATGCCACCAGACAGGGACATTGATTTTGGTATTGACTTGGTGTCAGGCACCCAGCCTATTTTTGTTCCACCTTATCGTATGGCACCAGCGGAGCTAAAGGAATTAAAGGAGCAGCTTCAGGAACTCCAAGATAAGGGGTTCATTCGGCCTAGTGTGTCACCTTGAAGAAGAAGGATGGGTCCATGCATATGTGTATTGACTATCGGCAGTTGAACAGAGTTACGGTGAAGAACCGGTATCCCTTGCCTCGTATAGATGACTTGGTTGATCAGTTGCAGGGTGTAAGGGTATTTTACAAGATTGACTTGCGTTCCGGTTATCATCAGTTGAAGATTCGGGGGCCAGACATCCCGAAGACTGCTTTCAGGACTAGGTATGGTCTTTATGAGTTCCTGGTTATGTCATTTGGGTTGACCAATTCCCCAGTTGCGTTCATGCAATTGATGAACATCATGTTTCAGCCTTACCTTGATTCTTTCGTTATTGTATTCATTGATGACATCCTGGTTTATTCTCGTAGCCAGGAAGAGCATGCTCAACATTTGAGAGTTGGCTTACAGAGGTTGAGGGAGGAGAAGCTTTATGCAAAATTCTCCGAGTGTGAATTTTTGCTTGGTTCAGTAGCTTTCTTGGGGCACGTGGTGTCTAGTGAGGGTATTCAGGTTGATCCGAAGAAGGTAGAGGCAGTGCATAGTTAGCCCAGACCGTCCTCAGCTACAGAGATCAAGAGTTTCCTTGGTTTGGCGGGATATTACCGTCGCTTTGTGGAGGGATTCTCTTCTATTGCTTCGCCTTTGACCAGATTGACCCAGAAGGGTGCTCCATTCAGATGGTCTGATGAGTGTGAGGAGAGCTTTCACAAGCTCAATTCTGCATTGACCACATCTCCGGTACTAGTTTTGCCTACTGGTTCGGGTTCTTACACAGTCTATTGTGATGCTTCTAGAGTTGGTTTGGGAGCACTATTGATGCAGGACGGTAGGGTGATTGCCTACACATCTAGACAGTTGAAGGTGCACGAGAAGAATTATCAAGTGCACGATCTTGAGTTAGCTGCCGTTGCTCATGCCTTGAAGATTTGGCGGCATTATTTGTATGGACTGCAGTGTGAGATTTTCACTGATCATCGTAGTTTGCAGTATCTGCTGAGGCAGAAGGACTTGAATTTGCGTCAAAGGAGATGGTTAGAGCTTCTCAAGGATTATGACCTCACTATCATATATCATCCGGGGAAGGCCAATGTAGTGGCCGATGCCCTGAGTCGTAGAGCAGAGAGTTTGGGGAGTCTAGCCTACCTTCCAGTAGCAGAGCGGCCATTAGCCCTTGATGTTCAGGACTTAGAGGGTCAGTTGGTGAGATTGGATCTGTCAGATCCCCCGCGGCTATTGGCTTGTGTAGCCTCCAGGTCTTCTCTTTACGATCAGATTAGAGCATGATCACGCTCAACTATGTCTAATAAAAGACTAAACGGGCGTTGCAAATATAATCCGGGG
>ML348633.1:0-25987 GCA_005239505.1 Nicotiana paniculata | reverse complement strand
GTTAACCCCGTTGATCCTATAATCCTGTTTCTTTGGCAACCACATTACAAGCCATATCCCTTTGTTTTAATCGATCTTATATTAGAACCTTGTCACCTCTTATAAGCACTGGAAATGTTATGAAATATGGAAAAATTAAAGTGTGGAGTGGTAGGTTGGTTTGTGAGGGGAATAATTTAAATGAGGAGAAAAGTGCACGTTTGAAAAAAGTAAGAGTTACTTGAAACAGAAGAAAAGAAGAAAAGAAGAAAAGAAAAAGAAATAAATAAATAGTTGTGCTGTTTTGAAAGAAAAAAGTATATGTGGTGACTCTTAATGTAATTGTGCTTAAAGAAGTATGGGGTAATAACATCGATGTGGAGGTGGAGTTTGGTTTATTATAAGTTTGAGGTTGAACGCGAAAGTATATGCATTAAAGTGCTTAGGGAGGTGTAGTCACTTTTNTGAGAGCGAGTGAATTCTTTCGATCTTGAGTTCCTAAGTGTTCTTAAATTTTATTGTGTGAGGAACTAGCTCTTTGATTTGGTGAGGGCACATGATTCACGAAGGAAAGGTAATGTTGTTGACCTCTAAGTTAGAGTAGTTAGTGAAGTGTGAATAAAGCATGGTATTTGTGAGTCGATTATTGAGGCGAGGATGTCACACCTTTATGCTTGAAATGTTTTTAAATATTCTTGGTATAACGTATTAAGAGATTTGCTTAATAAATTGTGTACATGNTTATGTGCTTAATAGAGTTTATTTTATGTGTAGGTGAATTGGAGATGGAAACGGAGCTAAAGGGATAAAATACGTCGAAAAATACGCGAAAGGAGACACCCGGGCGATATCCGGGCGACAGAGCCCTACAGCCTGACCCTACCTGACGTTAGCCAGGCCTTATGGCTGAAACGCCAGCCCTAACTTGGCTTTAGCCAGGCCTTAGGGCTGAAACTCCAGGCCTTAGGGCTGAAACGCCAGCCCTAGCCTTGCGTTAGCCAGGTCTTTGGGTCCAAACGCCCGGGGTTCCCAGTTCGACCAAATCCGAGTTTTGACGAGTTTAAGTGTTTCCGGGTTGAAATAGAAGTCTCCTACACGGTTAGGATTCGCCCTAAACATATAAATAGACTCATAAAACATAACTAAAAGGAGATTTTTCGAAGAGATTCAAAGAGATTAGAAGAGATTCGGACGACAAGACATCAATTTTACAGATTTTCTTCATTACTTTGTAGTTTAATTATGCAAGTTATTTTGGGTTTTATTATTATGAACTTGTTTATCTAACTTCTTTAATCTAGGGTTTTGGTAGAACCCGTTGAGGGATAAATTTATTGTGTTATTAATCTAGTTCCGATTGGTTGATTAATCTCTATTTGTTCAACTACGTTCTTGTTGTAGTTAATTGAATGGCCATCAATTAGCTGTGCCTATTTATTATGTATCTACTTGAGAGAGAGTGCATATTTAGGTAGTTGTTTGAACAACATCACTCCCGGAGTATAGATGAAAGTCATAACCGAGGGTTTAGAGGTTGGATTAGAGATAACGATACCTCGGGTGCAATCTAAAGTGAACTGTAATGCAATCTAGCTAGCGTAACTTGAGAGAGTGCGTCTAGTAAATTATCATAATTACTTGAGAGAGATTTATGGTAGATAGAATGTTCATGATTGATAGAAACAACTAATCAAGCTATATGAAGTATCCAAGAAGTAAGTTCACCGACGGGGGAAACCATAACCTTAGATCTTTATTACAATTTTTTACACCTTAGCATAGTTAATCTTTAGTTTTAATCTTTAGACATAGTAATTTAAATAACCTCAAGTGACAGTTGAGTATTCTAACAGCTTGCTTGATACGTAAATTCCCTGTGGGATCGACTCTGGGCATAATACTCCGGATTAGATTTGCAACTCCCTCTTAGTTTTCTACAAGACATAGTTGAGTGTGATCACTAATAATGAAAAATAGGAAGAAGAAGGGGAAAAACTCGTGGCTTAATCTTCCTCCTTGTTGATAGCGTGTTCTTGCCTCCTTAGGTGTTTTATATCCCTAAAGTAATGTCTATCCCTTCAAAAGGACTTTTTATGAAGAATTTATATCAATTAGGGTTAATATGGGGTGTTCTTGATCTCTCCTAATTCGTAAAGGAAAAGTTGAGTCGCATGCTAGGGTTGGTGCAATGCGCGACCCCTAGGCACGCTCCTAGTTATTTTATTATTCTTTGTTCTTTCGCGTTTCAAATCCAGTGCCAACCTCCACACTTCACTATTTGATTATTTATTTCCTAGGCCATTGCCTACCTTCATGAAATGCACCAATTGTGACACGCTCCCAACTCTTTCATCTCAACTTCTTTTTGCATCAAATCATCTAATTTTCGCCAACTTCCATCCAAACTCATTCCTACACACAATAAACATGTAATGAGCATATTTTATGCTTATAAACATGTAATATCCCACAATTCACATACAAAATAATATGAAGCTATACCCAAAATCATGCATTTTTTCATCATTTATCACCACCCCACACTTAAACTATTGCTCATCCTTGAGCAACTTAAAATTAAGCACATCGACGAGTAACACAATTCTAAAACATACTCAAGAATCTTATCAATGTCAATGGTTTATACAACCCTTAGAACCCAACATATGCACTCTTCACACTTTTTCTCATTATTAAACCAATGCCAAGACAATTTAAAATATTTGTGTGATTCTTCTAACATCCTAGCCTGAAAAATTGACTCCAATACATTTCATACTATGACTTGCTTCTTGTGCCAACTCAAAGACCAAGGACTTTGCCAAGACTTTGCAAATCATGTGCCTTCACCAGCAAACCACCTAGAGAAAATAGTCCACACACTCAAATATAAATTCAAGTATAGTCTAAGGACTCAAAGATTGAAAGAATTTGCTCACTCTCACAAAGAAAGTCTTATGCCACTCAAGTTCATATCATAGGTTTGCTCGTAGTGTAAGACTCGACTAATTTAAGCTTGGAAAGTCTAGGATTAAGTAGGACTTTTTAGGTTGTAATGTAGTCTAAGGGAAGGTAGGATATATATAGGAAAATAGTGACTAACCCTCCTAAGCATTTTAATACACCACACTTCACTTTTAAGCACCTTCTTGTCATGACTAATTCGTTGTTTTGCCTTAAAATCATACATATTTAAGCCCTTCTTCATTAATCACATTCACTAGCCCGAATAAATATATGGGAGACGTCATTTTTTCTGTTTCTTTTTTTTTGTGTTTTTTTTACCCACTCCTTAATTTGGTATTTCCGGCTAGTAAGACTTTTACCCACAAATGTACCTTGCCAGCCTTTTTATGGTTCCACTCAAAAGTTACCCAATCTCTTACTTATTCTTTCAGTGACTTAAGTGCTTTCGGAGGTAAAGGGTGAACAAGATACGATTTAGAACAAGACAAGGGTTAGCTCGTAATATGGGTGCCAAATAAAAAGGTCTACAGGCTCAAAAGGACTTACTACGGATAATGTTATTGTTGGTAGGCAAATAGGCTGAAGGGTTAATCAAAGAAATGCCTATATTATTTTCTAAACTCACAAGACTTCTTGGACTCACACACAGGGTAAGTTCTAGACTAACAAGGGATGACACAGAGTACAACCAAAATCTCACCTCACACAATGCAATGACTTACTCAGGACGGCTCAAACCCGACTTTCAATTTAAAGCAACTAGCAAAATCATCATATAATTCAAATACTAGGAAGTAACAACAGGAGTCAATAGACGAGCCCAAGCGTCAAAAGAAAACCACATATACTCTCAGGGCATATAGTCACAAGAATTAAGAAGAAATGACTCAGCACAAATGATCCACCTCTAAGCCCCGATATAAAATATGTCAAAAAGTATAGATACTCAAGATCTTCCCATTCCATTATCAGTTGAAAAAAAAGAAAAAAAATTGTATTTTTCTTTAGACTTTAAAACCTCAAAAAAACTATCTAGGAAGCCCATCGTCGGGAAAAGTCAATAACTTTTTGGAAAATTTTATCTACAAAAAAACTACTACCCCATTCAAAGAGTCATCCCTTGGAAAAGAACAGTGGCTATAAGAAAAACCAAGAGTAATTATTTCTACCTAATTTTTTTTTTTTTTTTTTTTTTTCAACACACATAAAATAATACAACTAAAATAGCATAGGAACCACCCAAACAGTCTCTTCACCCCAAACTTAAAATTGTGTATTGTCCTCAATGCACTCTCATAAATACAATAGGGTAAAAGAAACTCTCTGGTAAGCCAAAGGCCGAAGAATTAGCAGTTCATAGGGTACTCAAACTTCTCCCAGACTTTGTTCTTTGTGTGAATTCCCACACTTATTTCTAACCATCTCGCTTGATTTTGCTTCTTTCCAATAGATTTGCTTCCCGTGCTCCTAGAAAATAAAAAATGACACTACAAAAATAATATACTAAAAAAATTAAAAATTAAGAAAGCAGTAAAGCCGGATTGCCTTCCCAACAAGCACCTGATTTAACATCGCGGCACGACGTAAACCAATTTTTGTCTCCACCTCGAGCTTTTAAATTGAACTCCCAATTTTGCTTCAAGTTTTCTAATATGCTCTAAGGGGTGATGGAACAATCTAATTGGCCAAAAAAACTATTGTAATATTCTACACTTCTTGGACTTTAGATGAGGTATGTAATCCTGTCTTTCTGGCACGAAAAATTCCAGAATGTAAGGACCTTGTTCCTCATTCCTTGATTCCTCAGTTGGATCGGCTAACTCTATTTTCATATCATCATCCAAACACAATGTTAAAAAATGCTTGGAGTGAGGACCAATGTGCTCAAATACATAAACTCCAGGACTTTCAACATTCTCAACACCAATGACACTAGAATCAACAAAACTTATATCCTCGTTATCCTTGGCTGACTCTTGTGTCACGTCTTCAACATCGGCATCCTCAAATTCAAGTTGGCTAAGTTGTTGGTATTCTTCTCTAACCTCCTCCATCAGAGTGTCAACTGCTGACTCTAATTCATATTGTCTTCGGCTACTATCCACCATATTGACTTGTTGAACATTCTAAGCATTTACGATTAAATTCCTAAATAAACTATGTATTTAACTTGTAATAGGTGGGAATCACTTACCTTGCATTAGATGGTGAAAATACCCCCTCGAAGAGCTCCAGAAATTGCTCAAGCCGTGTGGAAAATGGATGAAATGAACCCAAGCCCCACTTTTAAAACATTATGTCCAGCAACAGCAGCCTTCTTCTTCGCGAACGCGGCACTGCCCTCGCGTTCGTGAAGCACAACCATCTTCAGCTTCAAATCCTCTTTTGCGAATATGAAGAGGGGCTCGCTAATGCGATTTCTTTCCAGCTTGACCATTGCGAAAGCAACACCACACTCGCGAACGCGGAGCTCAACTGCCTAGGCCTTCGCGAACGTGACTCCCCTATCGCGAATGCAAAGAGCAAAATGGCCCTGTCTAAACTCCTTCTTTGCTAACGCGAGACTCCCTTCGCGTTTGTGAAAGACAAAACCAACACCAGCAACAGCACCAGCATAACAACCAAACTTGGTCCGAGACCACCCCGAATCAAACCCGAGGCCCCTAAGACCCCGTCCTATCACACCAACCTATCCCAAAACATGACACGAACTTGCTCGAGGCCTCAAATCACATCAAACAACGTCAAAACCCTGAATCGCACCCCAATTCAAGCTTAATGAACTTTTGAACTTCAAACTTCTATATTCGATGCTGAAACCTATCAAATCACATCTGATTGACCTCAAATTTTGAACGCAAGTTACATTTGACATTAAAGACCTACTCCAACTTCCGGAATCGGAATCTGACCCCAATATTAAAAAGTCCACTCTCGGTCAAACTTCCCAAAAACCTTCAAATTCCAACTTTCGCCAAATGACCCCAAAATGACCTACGGACCTTCAAATCCACGTCCAAATGCGCTCCTAATACCAGAATCACCATACGGAGCTATTTCCAAGCTCGAAATTCCAAACGGACACCGATAGCATTAAAATACACTTCAACCCAAATTTATGAAAATCCCTCCCAAATGCCAACTTTCCACAATAGGCAGTGAAACGCTCCCGGGTCATCCAAAATCCGATCCGGACTTACGCCCAAGTCGAAAATCATCATACAAACCTGTTGGAACCTTTAATCCCAATTCCGAGGTCATTTACTCAAAAGTCAAACCTTAGTCAATTCTTCCAACTTAAAGCTTCCACAATGAGAATTTTCTTTCCAAATAAACTCCGAACTTCCCGAAGTTCAATACTGACCACGTGTACAAGTCATAATACCTGAAGTGAAGCTACTCAAGGCCGCAAACCGCTGAATGACATGCTAGAGCTCAAAACGGCCGGTCGGGACATTACATTCTCTCTCACTTAAACATACGTTCGTTCTCGAACGTGCTAAGAACTGCCCGGAGTTGTCCGAAATCACTATTTAAACCCTTGAGCACCTACCCGGGATACCACAACCTAGTTGGGAACATTGGATCGAGCAAGTATGAAGATCCTCCTTTTTATTTAGTCAAATAAGCCTTAGAGCTAAATTTCAACATCCGAAATTCTCTATCAGGCATGTTTCCAACGTACGAACACCGCATCAATCACTACACAATGTACCAAACATGATTGTATACCTTTACTAAATTCACACCATGCACCGCGTAACTCATGTGCCCAAGGCAATATTCCCCAAGCACAACAGCTGAAATTTCCACTGACCCGAAGCCCATAGTATACCTCATAACAAATATAAGCCTTGCTTCAACCTCGCAATACTGCCACGATGGAAAATATGTGTAGAAACTCATAACCACCTGTCGAATCACAATTTATGAAGTCTCTCCTCTCGACAAGAACCATTACCTCTTTCTGGGCTGAATAATGATATTTACTCTTTAATATGCCTTATATAAATACGATCTTACTGATCCCGGGTCCAATAATCTCGTCTCACCCAGTACAAGTTGCTTAGGAAATAAGCCACCTCAGACACTGCCAAAAGTCTCATATGATGCCACAATGTGCCAACAAGCTACAAACTCGAATGTGATACATAAGGAGAAACGAACTACTCAACCCATGTAACTAGTTAAACAACCGAAAAGATGTTATGAACCTTCCCCAGAAAATGAGAAACAAAACACGCAAGAATAGAAATGAGGAACTGTACTCAACATCACGTTGTTGCATCATGAAACCCGACCCGCACATGGTACCATTGCGGCGTGCAACCCGATCCAACCATGATACTCGTGGCAGCGTGCCACCCGATCCAAACAACATACCCGTGGCGGCATGCCACCCGATCCAACATAGTAATCAATAAGAAAATATTGACCGAGCCAGAATGCTCATACTTACGAAGTACCAGAATATCGACCACAAGCACGCCAGTGCATAGTACAAATTCTGGAGAGGCAGATAGCGCCATATGCTAGGAACTCAAGCACAACTAAGGTGTGATATATGCTCTGCATCTCGAGAGCCATCCTGCTCACGTAACACCACCGCTACACGGGACCTCAACACATGTGTGAATAATCAAGTTGTCTCTCAACCCATATGGCACAATGGAGTATTACATGAAATAGCTGACGACGAAAATAACATCCAACACCCAAATACTCCTCTATAAGAAATGCTATTATGAACGAACAAACCCGGCCTGGTGTAGAGTACACATCCACCTTTAGACCCATCAACGGACCTTAAGCCAATTCTGATCCTACTGTACTGGCTAATAATATTTCAAGGATTCATAATTACCCTTTTCCATGACACATAAGAACAGCTGTCAAATCTGGAACAAACTAACATAGTTCATAGCCCAAGGAATAGAATGCCCCTCAGGTATAAAGTCTCTCACATTAGTGATAGTACTATAATCCCCATACTTGGTTTAAATCTTTAATCAATAAAGTGACTACATGTCACACTTATACAATCTTCCCGTGGGATACGCCCCTATGACCTCCCGCACCAGGTAGCAAAGTCTGCACATCCATACCACCAGCCATACAATGCTGCAAAGCGAATCGAGAATCTACAAATCAGTACACAAAGCCTCTTACATAGGACACCATTCTCACGTGACGCTAAGACAATACCAGATTACTCTAAACAGAATTCTTCCCTGCTCATCCGAACTCGTGACATTCTTGTCGACACCGAACTGCAATCTTGATCCTCAACTTTCAATTCCCATGCTGCTCACTGCACCTAACATGCCAATACGCGAGAGTAAAAGAATACCATCATAACTCCTGAATCACTAATAAAATAAACACTCCATCATATAGAAACATTTCACTTAAATCATTTCATGAGAACCATTGCAACACGTGATTGAATTCCCATAACCGCAAAAAAATACAACCCTCAAGTAGTGGTCTAAACCACTATAACTCTTCCGGGATCCATCTACACATAACAGGACATTCGGATCAAATACCTCCCAAATCAAACAAGTGGCGGTGGCGCTCTAGCCCAAGTGTATAATCACAAACTACATGTATAGCTTCACGTTGAAAAAATTGATCACTGCCACAACCATGCTGATTCAACCATTACTAACCGAGCCAACTTCTTCCAATTTACTCTGGACTTGCCTTAGAAATAATAATAGCTCCATTCGAAATATAACAAACCCAATCCGCACTCATCCTGAGTGACCCCATTCCATGAGGCCACGCTATCTCAAAACCCACGAACCGTCACATACCCTCCTTGTGCGCACATTCACATCCTTAACTGGTACACCCATTCTGATAATTCTTCTATGAATCCAAATTTATTCTCTCCCATCCCTCCAATGCTACACCACATACCGATGATAACATAGAACACTCCAAGCCCTTTTCATAATCCACTGCAAAAGCTCGATACTTAACCATGCCACGAACTCGAAATCCTTAGGCACCACACTTAATTTTTGAATCCACTAAGACCGTTGTTGAGAGTCACCCACTCAGAAATGTTCCCGAATATAATCAAACTCCAAGTCCATGCTAGCACATGAACACCCTCTCAAAGAAGCAATCGGCTAAATTCCTTTTCCTTTCACATAACACCCCCACCCCCTCCTCAATATAAAGAGCATAAACTCTGAGTCTTCCCAAAACCTGAACATTAATAAATAAGACCAAATATAGCACACCATCATCAATTCCTTGCTCCAATTACCGTTGATGTTTTCTTTTCTTAGTCATGATACCCCACCAATACACTGATAACCAGAAACCGCACAAGCAGACAACCACGTGATCCAATCATAGATGGTGGGGCTCCCCCCACTTAGCTTGAAGCTACAACTACATAACCCCGGAACCCATCAAGATTCCTCCTTCCCCATTGACATAAACTGAAAGTCCAATTATACATTTCAAACTCAAAGTCATGTTACATCCAAATAAAATCTGTGGACCTAGTCACTGTCCACCATGAATTCCCCAAATTGCTCTAAAATTTCCTCAAGGCGTGTGGCTATCCTACCGTAGAACCCATATGTTGCTCTGCCACTCTCCCACTTTGGTTGAACCCTCTCCTTTAAGCAACTACTCGACTTCCTTTTTTCATACTCGACCTGCTAGCATTTCAACCACCGTGATACACCTTCTGCCATGCCTGTACTCATACTTCACTACCTGAATATTGCCCCAAATCAAATCCATACTTGTAGCACCTGAACAAATAAGTCGCTACTAACTCTAAACCTCTTAAAAGATCATATTTCTCGAGCCATCAATACTAGAAATACCAATTCGACTCCGAAATCGCTACACTTCGTTATCTCTGACAACCACTTCTCAGGCACTGTTACCCCGAAGGCAAATTGAAGAAGACCATAACACCGACGAACCTTAACGCGTTCAACAAGGACGATGACACCACACCTCAATTGAGAAATCTACCACGCTCGAAAATATCAAGTATGTTTACCCCATCAACCCAAACATGAACATCCAGAGTACGATTGTCTTTCCTTTGTTGGAATTTAAATGATGAACCTCTAAGCCGTAAATTGATAAATCGTCCTTCCAAGTCATTCACTACGTCGGCAAATAAACGAGCACCCCACCATTACATCAATACTGCGAGATAATAACTCGTGAACATCATAGCAACCTATGCACAACCTCAAACTATCTGAAATATAGCTACTGAGCTGAAATGACAGAACATCCTTCCGCAAGAAGACGATAATAACTTGCTCGAATGCGTAGGGAGAAACATCCTGCTCCACGTCTATAGTACCATTGCAGCTCCTTGGTGCCCAATTGACACGGTGTTCAACATCGTATAAGAATGAGTAGGAAGGAAATAAAGGCATAAGCCTTAAAGGAGTCAAATCGCACGATGAGGAATCAAGAAGAGAAGTGCTCCTAACAACCCTGTAGCCTCTCGAAGATAAGTATAGACATCTTCGTGCCGATCTGCAAGACTACTAGACTTACTCATGACTCGTAAGACCCAAGTGAATCTAATGCTCAGATACCAAGCTGTCACGATCCAAAATCCACTATGGGTCATGATGGCGCCTAACGCCACCATCAGGAAAGCCAATGGTGATTTACTAGTTTAATTACTCATTTTGGTATTCTTAAAATCGCAATATTCCTTAATTGATCAGTAAAAGAAAAATAGAATTTACAAAGTAAATAAAATATTTACACAAACCACAACAATGACTAACCCGAAGGAAACCCCAAAACTCGGTGTCACAAGTGCATGAGAAAATTCCTAAGAAGTACAGTAATAATACAACAGTTGTCCGAATGTAATAAGACAGATTAAAATGAATAGTACTATAGAGACCTGGTGGACTACGATGCGTAGCCTAGAATGCAGCTCACATGAAGTCTCCTCAACAGGTGCGCTGACGCACCTGGGTAATCATTAATGAACATGTCAGATCCTGCACATTTAGTGCACAAGTGCAGCATGAGTACGTATATCATGTGTACTCGGTAAGTATCAAGTCCAACCTCAAAGAAGTAGTGACGAGAGGTCGACATCAACACTTACTAAAGGTCTAATATAGAAATATAATAAAGGTGTAAGTAGATATGAAGTGCACAGCAATAGTGGGGTAAATCTGTTAGGTTCATGATCTTCCAACTATTTCTTTTAAAGCATAAATTTCTCGATCTTGTATTCAACATTAATATCTTAGACGAACGCCAAGTGTCAATACCAAATAAATAAGAAATTCCATAAAAGGTCGGACTTCAATGGAAGGTTTATCGTGTGAATATTCGAACTACTAGCGATAACGCACGATTCTGCCGAGGTCGTTCGGCCCGATCCAGAATAACGTGTGCACTATCGAGGGACGTGCGGCACGATCCATAGATACATCTATATTGTCGAGGCGTTCGGCCTGCTCCACAAGGAAAGAGGACACTTTATGAACCTCCGGAATGAGAAGTTATCACAAGGCTAACACATAAGGATGTACAATTTCTATTAATGGTCGAGTAATTTGCACAAAATTCAAGTATGTGAAATTTTGGTCTTTTACACTTTCTCTGACAATTTCCAATATGATTCAAGTACTTCAATTAATAAAGGATGCAAACATTACAAGTAATTCATGGTTTGGGTCCTAAACTACTCGGACATAGCATAATTAGTAGCTACGCTCGGACTCTCATCACCTCGTGCGTGCGTAGCCCCCACAATTAGCAGGAAATATCAATTTAAAACACTTATGGGGTTAATTCCCTCTTACAAGGTTTGACAAGATACTTACCTCGTTCCGAAGTTCCATAACCGGCTCTAAAGCTCTTCCAACAACTCAAATTGATGCTTATCGCTCCAAAACTAGTCAATAAATGTACAAACCCATAAAAATATACTCTAATACTCATGACGAATCAATTTAAATAAATCCCCAACTCTGCTCGAAAAGTTGATAAAGTCACCATCGGGCCCACGCACCCGGATTCCGAAAATTTTCGAAGATAAAAATTACCTGTAACATCACGAACTCAAATATATAATTTATCTTCAATTCCCTCCCCAAATTCGTGGTATAAATCCAAAAATACGAACTTCTAGGTTTTTCTTCAAAATCCCAAATTTCAACTAATTTCTATGTTTAAATCCATACATAAACCATGTATTTAACTTGCAATAGTTGGAATCACTTACCTTTCATTAGATAGTGAAAATACCCCCTTGAAGAGCTCCAAAAATCGCACAAGCCATGTGGAAAATGGGTGAAATGAACCCAAACCCCGCTTTAAAAACATCGGGCCTCGCACAGCAGCCTTCTTCTTCGCGAACGCGGCACTGCTCTCGCGTTCGTGAAGCACAACCAGTTTCTGCTTCAAATCCTCCTTCGCGAACGTGAATAGGGGCTCGCGAACGTGATTCCTTTCCAGGCCTGACCATCACGAACGCGGAGCTCAACTGCCCGGGCCTTCATGAACGTGACTCCCCTATTGCGAACGCGTAGAGAAAAACGGACCAGTCCAAATTCCCTCTTCACGAACTCGGGACTCCCTTCGCGTTCGCGAAGGACAAAACCAAGACCAACAATAGCAACAGCATAACATCCAAACTTGGCATGAAATCACCCCGAATCACAACCGAGGCCCCCGGGACCCCGTCCAATCACACCAACTTGTCCCAAAACATGAAACGAACTTAATCAAGGCCTCAAATCATATCAAGCAACGTCAAAATCCTAAATCGCACCCCAATTCAAGCTTAATGAACTTTAGAACTTCAAACTTCTACGTTCGATGTCGAAACCTATCAAATCACGTCCGATTGATCTCAAATTTTGCATGCAAGTCACTTTTGACATTACGAACCTATTACAACTTTCAGCATGGGAATCTGACCCCAATATCAAAAAGTCCACTCCCGGTCAAACTTCCCAAAAACCTTCAAATTCCAACTTTCGCCAAACAGCCCCAAAATGACCTACGTACCCCCAAATCCATGTCTAGACGCACTCTTAAGACCAGAATCACCATACGGAGCTATTCTCAAGCTCGGAATTCCAAGCGGACACCGATAGCATTAAAATACGCTTCAACCCAAATTTATGAAAATCCATCCAAATTGTCAACTTTCCACAATAGGCGCTAAAACGCTCCCAGGTCATCCAAAACGTGATTCGGACATATGCCCAAGTCCAAAATCATTATATGAACTTGTTGGAACCTTCAAATCCCAATTTCGAGGTTATTTACTCAAAAGTCAAACCTTAGTCAATCCTTCCAACTTAAAGTTTCTCAAATGAGAATTTTCTTTCTAAATCAACTCCGAACTTTTCGAAATTCAATTCCGACCACATGTACAAGTCATAATACTTGAAGTGAATCTACTCAAGACCTCGAACAGCCGAATGACGCGCTAGAGCTCAAAATGATCGGTTGGATCGTTACATGGGGCGTTCTTAATCTCTCCTAATTCAAAAAGGAAAAGTTGAGTCACGTGATAGGGTTGATGCAACACGCGACCCCTAGGCATGCTCGCAACTATTATTTTTCTTCTTTGTTCGTTCGTGTGCTAGGTCTAATTCCAACCTCCATAATTCATTGTTTCTTTGTTCATTCCCTAGGCTATTTTGCGCCTACCTTCATGCAATGCACCAATTGTGGCATGCTCCCAACTCTTTCCTCTCAACTTTGTTTTTGCATCATATCATCTTATTTTCGCCAACTTCCATCCAAAGTCATTCCTACACACAATAAACATGTAATGAGCATATTTATGTTTATAAACATGTAGTATCCCACAACTCACATACAAAATGATATGAAGCTATACATAAAATCATGCATTTTCATCATTTAACAATCATACGAACTCTAGTCCTAAAAAGGATCATCAGTCACTGCAAATATAATCCGATCTATGAGTCCGGAGTCTAAACCCACAAAGAACTAAGGTTTGTCTATAATTGTTCAATATCACTAAGAAGACAAGCTCAAACAATTTCTAAGTTGTAACTATTAATATTCTTTATATCTAACTAATTAACTAACAAATTGAAGTAGTAAATTAACAACTAGAGATATTAAGGGTACGAGACAAGATTAAGGAGGTCAAGAATTATGATTTTCCAATTGTCGAAATCCTTCCTACTACATTTTCTATAATTTTGTCTAAATATTTTCTATTGATCATAAGAACTTCATGTATCGTAATTCTCTTTCAAGCAACTACAATAATTTACTAGACATATTCTCTCAAACTACGCTAGCTGGCTTTATCTTACCGCTCACTATGACCACGTCAAAGCTTTGTTATTTCTAAACCCACCTTTAAGCATGTTGTATTGATTCCTTGTTTACGTTAGGAGTGAAGTTTTTCAATAACCACCTAAATATGTATCATTTTCCAAGCAACACATAATAAACAGGACAATCAATCGATGACTATTCAATTAACTGAAATAAGCACGTAAATGAACAAGTAGATAAATTTAAAGGCTAAATTATATTAAAATATAACAAGAATTCATCCTCCAAAAGGTTCCATCAAAAATCTAGATAATAAATTAGCTACTCATAATAGTATATAAAACTGCAATACTAAATGTCATAACTAATAATGAAAAATAGGAAGAAGGGGAAAAAATCGTTGTTGAATCTTCCTCCTTGCTCCCAGTGCCGATTGAAGGGTGAGGCCAAAGCAATGGATATTTTTGGGGGGCCCATTTTTCACTAGTAATAGTAGTTTTATAACTTACCACTATTTGTTTTAAAAAAATCTAAATAGCTTAAAGTAAAATGTATAATCTATAATTAAAAAAGAAAAGAAAAGAAAGCTTTGATTTGTTATTAAAATCAGCCATTAAGGTTTGAATAATTCAAAATGTGTGAAAATAATTTTGATTTTATGTTTTGTGAGAAAACTTTGAGATCACTAGAAGATAAGAATCTAAAAAATGCCTCAACCTCGATAAAAATATAGTTGTAACGACCCGACCGGTCGTTTTGCTTCCTAAAACCGCTTACACCTAAATAAGACTTCCCATATTTACTTTTATTGATTTATGACTTAGGGGGATGGTTGGTTTGGGATTTGGAAGATTTTAGGTTGAAATTGGAACACTTGGTTCCTTAAGGTTGGCCTAAAAGGCCAAGTTTGACTTCGGCCAAGATTTTGAGTAAACGACCTCGAAATCGAGATTTGAAGGTTCTAATAGGTTTGTATGATAATTTCGGACTTGGGTGTATGTTCGGAACGGGTTTTGGATGACCCAGGAGTGTTTCGGAGCCAAATAGCAAAATAAGATTCTTGAAGTTCTATAATTGAGGTTTGGAACGTGTTTTGATTATATCGAGGTCCAAAATGGAATTCCCAGACTGAGAATAGTTCTGTAATGTCATTTAAGACTTGCACAAGAAATTTGGTATCATTCCGAGTAGTATAAGTACGTTTCGACGTGTTAGAAGTAGATTTAAGAACTCAAAGTTCATAAGTTTGATTTAATTGGTTTTAGGGTGTGATTCTTAGTTTTGATATTGTTTCGTGTGTTCCAAAGGTTCGAGAAAGTCCTTTTTATGATTTAGAACTTGTTGGTATGCTTGGACGGGGCACCGAATGCCACTCGGACATCACACGAGGCGAGTCCAAGCTCAAAATGAGCTGCTGGTGCAGCAGTTCTGGTGCGACCGCACCCGCGGTTGGCCAGCCGCAGGTGTGAGACCGCAGAAGCGGTCGACCCCTCACAGATGCATCCATAGAGTGGATGCCCAGGTTCCGCAGATGTGGTCCTTTTTCCGCAAAAGCAGTGCCGCAGAAGCGGTGCTGCAAGTGCGGGCACCCTTTCGTAGGTGCGATCCTTGCCAGCCCTCCCTCTTTTCGCAGATGATGGTCCGCAGAAGCGAGACCATAGGTTCGGTCCACACGCCACAGGTGTGAAAGGACTGGAGGCAGTAAGATTATTTTAAAAATAGGACTTGGGCATATTTGAGGTCATTTATTGAATCCTTGGGCGATTTAGGAGCTTCCAAAGAGGGGATTTCAACTTAGCGTTGTGAGGTAAGTTATTACTACTTAATGTGAGTTTAATACTTGATTTTTGAGTAGATTACCACATAACGATTAGTGAAAATTATGGGTTTAGAGTAAAACCTAGGGTTTTGATAAAAATAGGATTTAACCACGAAATTAGTTATGGAATCTAGTAAAAATCATATATTATCGATCCTTAGGTTATGGGTAACAACTTCCCTTGAGAATTTACGGAATCCGAGCACGTGGGCCTGGGGTGAATTTTAGGAATCTTGCCTTTGGGGTTGGATAATCACTCTAATAGCTAGAATATGAACTTGTGAGCCTATAATGATTGGTTTTTACGCTGTTTGAATAGTTTTGGACATTGTGCAGCTCCAATTTGAGGGTTTGAGAGCATTCTTGAGTTGGAAGTAGGCTCGAAACAAGGTAAGTATCCTTTCTAACCTTGTAAGAGGGAAATCTCCCCATAGGTGAACTTATATGATATATGAATAATTGTGGGGGATTACGTATTCACGAGGCGACGAGGGTCCGTACATGGTGACTATTCTTGTTATGTCCGGGTAGTTTAGGTTTACACCATGCTTTGTGAATACTGTTTATTTATTTCATGCGATAATTGTATTGGTTGGAATTTATTTCAAGATCTTAAGAATTTGAAAGTTTCAAGTAAATTATTATTTTAAAAGAAATTGAGGAAAAATATATTATGTTTATGTGTTACCACTTCGCAATTATATTCCGCGAGCAGAGTGATTCCTTCCAACACTCTCATGGGAGCGGGTCGTTCGCCTCGGTAGGTTAATAGATGCATCTATGATTCGCGTCGTTTGACCCTTCGGCAGTACATATTTATTATTTTGTTGGATCGGGCCGTACGTCCTCGGCATTTTATGCACATGCTATCTGCTTGGCAATTTCCCGTGATTTTTGTACTGTTTAAATGCCCTGAAATATAAATTGTCAATCAGAATGATAGAAATCTAAACATGAATGCCATTGTGGAAAGACTTGTCATTTCTTGTCATTATATTGCCATTTATCCTTGATATTCATGCTTAGCCTTATATTTAAATAAATTGTTTGGCCCTAATAAGTGTCAAGTCGACCCCTCGTCACTACTTCTTCGAGATTAGACTGGATTCTTACTGGGTACATCATGTTTATGTACTCATACTACGCTTCTGTATTTAATTGTACAAGTTCTGAGGCAGGTGCATCTGGTTACCAGTCCGGAGCGCGTTCTTGGTACTGAGGCAGAGATTCCACGGTGAGGTGCTTATCCTGATGCCGTTCAGCAGCCCGTTGGAGTCTTTTCTTTTGCTTATTCTGTCTATTCTATTTCAAACAATAGAGTAGATATACTCTTTTGGTCATTCTACTAGATGGCCATATACTTGTGACACTAGTTCCTGGCACGCACATTGGTGGATTATTCTTTTGGGGATGTAATTATTTAAATTTGACTCCTTTTGATCATTGCAATCTAAATTTCCTTCAGTCACTTGCCATTTTTATATGCTTAGTAATTCAAATTAAGATGTTTTTGAAAAGGTTTTAAATAAAATAAAATGGGAATCACTTTATAAATAGTGTTGGCTTGCCTAATTTCGGTGTTGGGCGTCATTGCGACCTAGAATGGAATTTGGTCGTGACAATAATAGTCACTCCAATATTGATAGTTTAAATTTAATTTTCCAATTAAAAGTGTTAAATTAAATACTACAAGTAGAAGACAATACTCTAATCAATATACTCGATTAAAAAAAAGACCTGATTTTTTCTCAAATGCCTATATTACTCATAGAATAATAGTATTTACATCTGCGAAATTTTTTTATCTAAATTAAAATTGATAAAATTTTGCCTAGGATTAACGTCCTAATAGAGATTAAAAGGATTAGTGATATGATCAGTTGAAAAAGAACTAATAGAATAAGTTACTAATAAAATTATTAGTAACTTCGCATTTCAAGAAGTTAAAAAAAGACTTCAAATAAAAAATAAGGAATATTTTAGTAAAAAAAACCAACTAAGGCCTCTCATCAAGATATGGCATTAGTCCACTGACAATGTTGAGCCACCCCTGCTTGCTCCTAGTGTATTCTCGCCTCCTTAGGTGTTGTCTAGACCTAAAGTAGTGTCCCCCCTTCAAAAGGATGTTTTATGATGCATTTATATTAATTAGGGTTTGTATGGGTCAGCCTTGAGAACTCCTATCTTGAAAAGGAGAAGTTGAGTATTGTGCCTAGGGTTCATGCAACACACGACCCCTAGGCCTGATCCCAGTTATTTTGTCTTCTTTGTTTTTTTTCGCGTGCTGGGGGTTGGTTCCAAATTGGCATACTTCACGAGTTTTGCTTCACCTTCTACGCCATTTCGTACCTACCTTTCATGCAATGCACTAATTGTGGCACGCTCCCAGCTCTTGCATCTCTAATTCTTTTCGCATCAAATCATCTAATTTTTACCAATTTCTATCCAACCTCATTCCTACACATGATAAACATGTAATTGTCACGCCCCGAACCTGGGCTTGGACGTAACACGGCACTCGGTGCCTGACTATATGTGATCAAGCGAACCAACTGGCTGGATGAATCAACATATGATATCATAACATGTTGAATGCAGAAGATAAACTAACACATGCTGATATACTGAAATTCTAAACGATGTAAATCAAATGCGAAAACACTAATATAAGTCTGAAACATATATGTAGCAACATTGCTTAACCTTAAATGCATGTGACTCTGTCTAACTGTTACTCTAGTATATGAAGCCTCTAATGAAGTACTGAATATACTGACTGTCTAAAAATACTGAAGACTATAACATAATGATAATGCCCCGAAGGAGCTGGGGATCACCAAATAGCTGGTACGAGAATCCTAGCGCTCTGAATCGTCAACCTGTAAATCATTACCTGCATCGTGAGATGCAGGTCCCGAGCAAAAAGGGACGTCGGTACATATGAATTGCACTGGTATGTAAAGAAACTGAAAGAAAGAATTATAAATACTGAAACTAAAATTAACTTGATGACTGAGAATTGATAATTGATAAGTGAAATGATACCTATTAAAACTGAAACTAAAATGACAACTGATAGTTGATAACTGATAATTGAATACTGAAATGATAACTGATAACTGAAATGATAAATAATAATTGAACTAAAAGGAAGTAAGGATATGAATACTCCCTCTTCTGAATGATGAACAACCTGTTTATCTGAATAAGCTACGGCCTCGGGCCCAATATATATCTACATAAGCTACGGCCTCAGGCCCAAGTATGCGTATACATAATTATGGCCTCAGGCCCAAAAATTCATAAAGCATAAACTACGGCCTCAGGCCCAAACATGCATAAAGCATATAAACTACGGCCTCGGGCCCAAATACAAGTGTTCAACATTTAGGAACTGAGAACCATACTGAAATACATGATGCTGAAATACTGAACCATACTGAGTTACATGATACTTGAATGCTGAATAGAGCTAGACTGAGACATGTATTCATGAACTGATTATGAAAATTGGAACTTCAACTGTTTATGACATGCTGAGTAATCTAGAATGAGACTCATGGGCATCAAACCCAAGTCTATATTGATTACGCACTGATTTCACAACGTTCAGAATGAAAGTCATGAACGAGTTACGAATCTAGAGAATAGAAGTTCTGCAACTATTCAAGGAACTAGGCTTAACTATATTTCTGAGGCAATTGGTAACGTGGTAAAAGAAACATAGTGTAGGGAGGATCATTAACATTCCCAAACATAGGGAGTTAGCCTCACATACCTTAAGTTCCTACTCTTGATCATAATACAATATTCGCCAACCCTTTCAACTTTAATCTATATCAATAAAAGTCAAAGTGATTCCAAATTAGCAACAGTAGTCATGTTCTGGTCACTTAGGCATTTTATCAAACTCTTGGTGGCATAAAGCTTCATAGCCCTTATTAATGGTGTTTCTACACCCAATAACCCATTCTCTTGCTCCTAGATAAAGTCTAAAATCTCAAATGGTTATAATCAACATCATTCTTCATCACCCATAAGGTAAGCAACACCCTTAACCAATAATCAACAATCAACAACCCAAACCTATAACTGTTCATGCTTTTCTATCAAACCCATCAACACATAGCTCATGAACTAGATTCTATAATCATTATCCAATGTTAGAATCAATTAGAGGGTGAAGACATTACCTTTTTGAAGTTCAATCCCCTTGAATTCGAGTTCTAGGGTTCCTTCTCTCAAAAATGATGTCCCAATCGAATATCTAACGATATGGAGGGTTTAACCATGTTAATAAGGTGTTAGGGAATTGAAATACACTTAGAATCACCATTAGAACTTACCTTGGATGGTGGAGGGACCCTTAAGGAGTTAGGTTTTGAGAGCTCCCCCTTTTAGAGAAAGTTTTTATGTTTTGGGGTTGTGGGGGACGAAATAGGGCTTTAAAAATGACTCCCCAAGACCGCCCCCACACACCTGTAGGCTGACCGCGGTCCCGACCGCGTTAAATGGCAGAAACACTACCGCATAACCGCGGTCGCGGTCCGAGGCGAGGTCCGGGGCGCGGTGATTGCGCAGTGTTCTGTAAAACGCGCATAACTTTTTGCACAGAGATCCATTCAGGTTCCCTAATATATCGTTGGAAAGCTATTTCAAAGGCTACAACTTTAGTGTTTTGAGTTTTCCCAAATTCCTTACATATTTTCACCAAACCCTTCTGGAAGACTGACCTTCTGTAAATTTAGTCGATTTTGTCGAATCTTATGAACCTCAATTTCCATCTTGATTTTGAAACAACTATTTTCACCCATACTCATCCCGATAAGACTTCATATGTCTATTAATATCCATTTAACATATCCATATTGTTTAACCAAAGAATTAGACCCTTTGACTAAAGCTATTTTTAAGATGAACACGGGTTACTGATAATCAAGGAAATAGAGAAAAATTGAATAACAGAAAATATTGCAGAAATATAGAAAAGCGAAGTCAATTATATTCGAGAATCAGAAGCCTTTACAAGCTGTATTCCCCTCCCTTATATAGGAGATTCCTATAACGTACAACTCTTATTATGGTTGCTCATTAATAACTAATTATGACATTAATGAGGTGTTACAAAGGATAACGGTAATTGGGGAATGGTTACATAACGTTCGAGTGATCAATTGTGGGTCTTTGAATCTGCCCATAGCTTTGTCTAGATTCATTCTGACCGTGCCTCTCTCCTATTTTGATCAGGTTGAGTTTCCCGTGGCTGATAAGCTCGAGGGTTTACTGAATCGTGCCTCTTTGTTTCGTACCTCTTCAAAGAATCACATCTAGCTGTCGCATTTTTCTGTGTCCACGTGACTGGCTGAGTTGTCAAAAGTTGGCTTAGGTGTGAAACTCTTTTTTACCAATACAGATAGTCCCCCCACTTACCATATATTTAACGATTAATATTTGGTAAGTTGATATTCATTTATGGAGGGAATATTTTGCCACCGCTTTTCCTCGAATAAATGTATCCTTCTCTGCACCATAGGCGTCGTTTGTCACTTCCATTTAATGCTCATACCACGTGTCCNCGAAGTGACATCTTCAATTATGACTTTTCATCATTATTTTTCTTTTTTCCCATGTTTGACGGTTGTACTCAAGTATAAATACCTTTCTTCTTTTCTTTGCTTCCACGAAACACTTTTCTAAGTTTGTCTTTTGTAAAGAAATTTCTTCTTGCCTTTGTAAACATGTCTTCTTCAAACCAACCTCAGAGAGTAATAGATATTGAAAGTTTAACGCCATCTTCTTCTCCGACTAGTAGTCGGAGGGGTGGTAGACTTAGAAGTTTAGGATCCACTCCTTCGAGGGGCTCTCTTCTTCTCAGATAGTTCCTTCTCCTTCCACTAGATCTCTAGTTTCTCCGAGGTTTAGGGTTTCTCGGTCTTTGTCTAGAGGTAGAGGTGACGCCTTCGTGAACCTGGAGTTGATGAAATTGTCCCTGCTGAGTTTGTTTTTGCTAGAGATAGTCAAGTTCTTGTAGACCAATCTTCTTCTCTTGAAAGTGTCGAAAGGTATTCAACCCTTATAACTGAGCGTCATATTTCCTTTGTTCGTAGGGAGTGCTATTGGAGGCCTCATTTCCCTGTCTATATTTTGAATAGTAATCAAAGAATTATGTCTTACAAGACGGGATATCCTTTTGTTTATACGTACCCTTTCACTCTAGGGTTTAGACCCCCCCATTGACCCAGTCATAATTGAATTCTATCATTTTTTCAATATCTTCTTAGGAAAAGTTGGTCTGCTTGTGTGGCGAGTTGTCGCATGTATTAGGAGTTTGGCTTCTTTAGCCTCGGTTCCTTTTAGTTTCAACCATATTATTCATATCTACTCTCCTACCTTATTTCGTGAAGGAGTTTTTACTCTGACTGCTAGAAGCAAACGAGTAATGGTAGGTTGGTACCTCCGGTATGTTGTTGTACCCACTGTTGGTTTAGTGGGTGAAGAAAATCTTCCCTTCCCTGAGAAGTGGAATCGCGCACGTGAGTATGCTTTAGCTCACATTTATTTACTTTTCTTCATTTTGACTTGAGATGTTTTATTAACACCGTATCTGTTTCTTCTTCTCTAAGCAATTATAAATACTATTGAGAATGTCTCTGGTATTCGTGATTGGGTAAAAAAAATTATTGTGTGTTGCTCCTTTAGAAGAGAGATCTTGGAAGTACCTCACTGGGAGGTATGATTGGCGTGTAAAGACCCACGGTAAGTGAAGCTCTTGTTCTTGCTTCTTTCCTTACTCGAGTCTCTTCTTTCTTTGTCGTTTAACTTTTTCCCTTTTAATAGGGTTCTCTGCTCGTGGGGGATCTGCCTCGTCTATCCCAAAGATGTCTTTGGCTCAGGCCCAAGAAATTATTGTCAGTTCATCTTTCTCAAAGAATAAGATAGGTGAGTCTCGTTCCGTAGAAGAAGAAGAATGTGCTTTAGTACACAGGCCACGGAGAAGGCGGGTGGTTTTAGATGACGAGCTTACACCCTTGACCTTGCCTTCCGTGTATGTGGTTGAGCCCTCTGTCCTTGATGATGTTTCATATTCCCCTATTCATGAGGGTGTTGATCTTGCTCCTGATGATGTCCCTTTGGCTGCTGTATTTCCTGCTTCTTTGAGAGAAGTTGTATCATCTGTTCCTTTGGCTATTTTGGCTTCTGCTGTTGCTTTGCCCGTAACTTCCTCGACTCTTCAACCCTCTGTGCCTGCTGCTTTGCTTGTGGCTTCTCCAGCTTCTCAACCCTCTGTGCTTGTTGTTGTTTCATCTCTGCCTACTTCCATGCCTTCCGTTAGGGAAGTAGGGTCTTCCAGCAGAGAGATGCGGCAGGTGGTAATAGAGGTTCTAGCTGAGGGAAATCTTTTCAAGAAAATGGGTGAGCCCGAAGTGTGGCTCAAGCCTTTGATAGGTCCCTCTGAGAAATCCAACTAGCTAGCCATGGTGCTCTTACATGGGCCAATGAGGTCGTGCATACTTCTTTGAAGGTATGATGCAAGTTATCCTCTTTCATTTTCATATATGAAATTTACCGTAACTGACTGGTTTATTTCTTGTAGATTAACCTTATAGGCATGGCTCTTATGAAGAGGACTTCAAACACGGACCAGGAGACAAAAAAAGTTGCAGGTCGATGTTGATAATTGGAAAGCACAGTATGATAGCCTAAGGATTGACATGGATGCTTTAGAAGAGGAAAGGAGCACCTTGAAGCGGCAGATGAGACTCATGGCAGCAGAACTGGCAGTAGAGAAGACTTCTTCCAGTCAGGCTGATAAAGACAAGAGTGTTTTGGAGCCTTCGTTCGCGGAGCAGTTGTCTCGTGCCTCAGAGGAGATTAGAGACTTAAAAAACTTGTTGGGGCAGAAGGAGGAATACCCAGGCGAGCTCGTGCAATCACTCACTCGTGCTCAAGAGGACCTTCGTAAGTCTTTAGACAAAGCTCAAACTCTAGAGGAGTCGATTGTACCGTTAAGGGCCACCCATGAAGCTGCGGAAGTGGAGAAGGATGGATTGAGAGCTGAGCTTCAAGTATGGGCAAAGGATTATGAATATCTTGAAGAGGTGGCTGTTGTCGATGTGAGCTGGGCGTACATGAATTCTCGCCTTGACACATTGATGGAAATGAGTCAACAGGGTTTCGACCTTAGTGCTGAAATAGCTAAAACTAAGGAAGCCATGGAGAAGGCTCAACAAGGTCATAACCTTTCTTCACCTGATGGTGATATTCCAGCCGCTCATGCCTCTTCATCCCTAGTTGCTCCCTCTTTTTCTGCCAGTGAAGTCAATCCCTCTCTTGAAGAAATTTAGTTGGTTCATCCCTTTTTTTTCTTTGTATCAATTGGTGGTTACCCCAGGTCCCATCAGGGGTAAATTTGGATTTCTTTAAAGTCCCCAAATGACAACTTAGGGGCACCACAATGTATATAAAAATTTTATACGGCTAAGTATAAGTTAATATTTAGTTTTAGCCGTTTTAATATATTAATGTTAGTACGAATTTTGCTGAGTTTTTGTTTCACTCTTTAAGTCTTTTGCATGCTTCATTTTTCGAGGTTTTAGTTTTAACTCTGAGTTTTGCATGTAGAATGCTTTAAACTACTCGTACCTTTTTTATAATAGGCACGGTATCATATTAAATGTGTGCCTTTTTGTAATAGGCATAATTTATAGAAGAGGGCCCTTTATAATTGACATGAAAAAGACGTCTCAACTTCATGATAATGCAATAGAGTGATAGGAATTTTACACATGTTTAAGAATGTTTCCAAGGAAAGTTTTTTATTTGAACTTCCATGACATTTTACATGTGTTAGATTATCGTCTAAAACTCATGTTGCAACTGTTTTTGTTTAACAGATTTGATATACTCTTGTATTTCGTAACTATTTTTCGTAAGTAACAGTTTTTCGATATTAATACAAGGGAACAACTGTTTTTTTACTAGTAACAGTTTTTATAAAGATTGGGGTTTTTACCCCCAACTGTTTGTTGGAAACGGTTTTCTTAATAAGTACGAGGGAAATATTTTCTTTTTCGTAACTGTTTTTATTTGATAACAGTTTTCTGAACAAATACAAGGATTTAGATCTTTCATCCATAACTGTTTTATCTGATAACAGTTTTTTGAATGAGTACACCGATGATGATCTTTTATCCCTTATTGTTTTTGTTACAGCAGCTTTGAATAAGTATAAACATGTACATTTGTTTCTCGTGACTAATATTTTGCCTTTCAACCCGAACATGTTCGAAGGTTTTGGATTTTTACATTAGGCTTTGTATTTGGATAACTCTTTTGATTTCTTTCGATTCTGCTCGTGTCACTTGTCTCGTTGGGTAGATGGGTCTTGAGGCTCGAGCTTTTGACTTTCTGATAGTCTTCTTTGCTTCGTCTTAGCCTTCCATACTGTATAGTCTCCCAAGTGTTTGAGATTTGAAGAATGAAATCTCGAGCACTTGATTATTCCCTCTTTGTGGTCCTTTTCCTGAAAAGGAAAAACATTATGGACTCGAAGGTATATAGTTTTTTAGATGATGATTTCTTAACCCTTTTACAATGTCCATCAGAAAGTGTAACCCTAGACCGGGAATTGTGTTATTTCCTCGTGTCTTTGCAGGTCTAATCTCGTCATCTGGTGATGGGTTAGCTTTATGCCTATTATCTAAAAAAGTTAGTAAAATTTTTAAATGTTCAAATTAAAATCGAACGTGTGATACCTGACGGGGGGTATTCTTTTCCTTTAGAAGTAATACTTCTTTAGGTGATGGCATTCCAGCTTGTTGGTAGAACTCTGCCGTCCATAACTTCCAACTCATAAGCGCCTTTCCCAGCTATGCCTCGGATTCTGTAAGGTCCTTCCCAGTTTGGATTTAGCTTTCCTGCACC
>MDKI01201663.1:0-19030 GCA_005239505.1 Nicotiana paniculata | reverse complement strand
GGGGTGGGGGGAGGGTTATGAGTTTAATTTTGGTCGGTAAATTAGGCTGGGTTTCTGGAGTTCATTTTATATAGCAAGCGTCTGGTTTTATTAGCTATAGATAGAATTTGGTACACTAGACTAGAGTGTAGACTAAAAATGAGACGCCCTCTATAATTTATTAAATGCATGTTAATGTGGTATATTTTGAAGTATCAGCTTGTTAGGTTCTAAGAAATTGTCATTTGTTATGCATAATTCAACTTTGAAAAGTCGTTAACATGCTAAAACACATTTTTGTCTTGACCATTTCATTAAAAGGCTATATGGTGTATCGAGTTTTTAAAAGTAAAATCTTATAGATTCTTATATTTAGTGCTAACGTCTTAAAGGTAAATCTCGTGTATTACAAATTCATAGTGTAAGGCCCCGAAAAATTCCGCTAAATAATTTAATATTTTGTGTTGTCAAGGTGGGCTAATTATATTATTTTATGTGCAGACAAGGCCTATTAGTATGATGGATCTCAAAGTAATATAGTAATACGAAAGTTATGACCAAATTACCAAAGGTTGGCATAATGCAATTCTGCGGCCAATTCTATGACCGCAAGAGTAGTTATGCGACCGCAAAATGGTCGCAGACCTGTCCAGTGAAGCCATTTCTGGGCATCAGTTTTGCGGTGTATTGTGCGTCCCGCATAACAATTATGCGGTCCATTACGCAACCGCAAACCTGAGTTTCGAGGGTTAATTTTTCTATTTTCATAACCCCACCCCATTTTGATAAATAGCCTTTGGGGCTTCTTTTGGGGTATTTTTCTGAGGGTTTTAGAGAGAGGCAAGAGCATTATAGAGAGAGAAGGAGGAAACCTAACATTCTAATCACATATTCTTGCACCAAACTTCAAGAATCAAGAAAAACCAATCGCTAGATCATTATCTTTCCGGGTAAGTCCAACACATATATATATATATATATATATATATATAGAGAGAGAGAGAGAGAGAGAGAGAGAGAGAGGTCATGCATGTGACACAAAGTTGTATGTGGAGTAATGAATAATTTTTGGTAGTTTCTTGTTGAAATTGGTTGAGGGATGAAAAGATCTCAATTGTAGAGCCTTGTAGTCTATTTCGCATGTTAGGTATTTGACAAAATTCCTAACAGAGTAACATCATGGGAATCTTTTTAATTCTTAACCGATTTTCACTATCTTCCTATAGATTGTTATTGCTAGAAGTGTTGGGGCGTTGTAGTGATTTAAGGAAAGCTCAAAAAAGGTGTGTTGTCTATACTTTCTCTCTTAGAATCGAATCCCATAATGTTCCCGTAATTTCAAGTATAGTTGGTTGGCCTAAGATTCCTAATTTCTAGATTCCAGGTTATCCCCTATAAGTTTGATTATTCCAAATGAGCCTTATGTCGAAAGATAGATGTTCAAAGTATGATTTGCGTATTGAAATGTTATGGCTTTGAGTCGTATTTTAAATGAAAAATAGTATACCAATAGGGTGAGAAAAACTCGATATGCTTAAGGCTCTAAATTGCTCATATGTGTACCTAAAGTCTTGATTGAAAATGTTTTATTGATAATAATCTATAAAAATGTTTGAAAATAAAATAAATGAATTGAAAAATAGAGTGTGGCCAATGTGCCAAGATTTTAAGTTATAATTGTGACTAGTGGTGCCAATTAATAAGAGAATGTGATAAAGATTATGAAATGAGTCTCGACTCAACTTTATAAAAATGATTTCGAAAATAGAATTGCCTGAAAGCTTTTGTATCCAATTCATGTCCATAAGTGGCTATTTAACTAATGCTTTGTTTTATAAATGTATCCAGTGTGACTCGAGTTCTTACATACTCAGGTGTTGAAATTGTACATTGTTATTTCTGGGAAAGAGTATTGCAAGAGTAAATGGTGTATTGATTGTTTATGATTTTGATATGTGTTTCTATTGCTGGTTGGTATGCCCCATTATTTTGGAAGAAATCTTTTGTGTTTAAAGTTTCCATTACTAATGAATTTGAAGTATATGATTGTTGAAATATTCTATATGTTAATATTTGATGGTGATCTCTGAAATTGAAAGAAATGAAAGTGTTGATATGAAATACAGTCATTGTGTCATGAATAAAGAATCTTGTGAATGGCCAAAAGACCCAAGAAAATATTGTAGTTGTGAGTGGTTAAAAATACTACGGAAGATTTATACAATGTGAAAGATGTAGAGGTGAGTGCATTTGTATTTTTGTTAACTTTGTGTTCAAATCAATATAAAAATATTATTTAGAGAATCGATAGTCACCGAGGAAGGGTAGGTTGAAATAACCTAACTCTGAAAATACACATGCCGGTGTAGGAGTGAATTGTGAATATTCCTATTATTTGGGATTAGATTGATGTGGTAAAATTATTCCCCTCAATTGGAATGAGATTATTGGTAAAAGCGAATGATGTCGAACCACATGACATTGTGGTGAGACGGCCTAGCCGATCAGGCCGTGATCGGACGTCATGCCGCACACATGGTGGTGATTGTGCTGGAAATTGTGATATAAATCTGGGATATAAATTGTGATTGTGGTTGATGCTTTCAAATAAGGCGTCCTAGTGGATCGGACCGTGATCGGACTTCGTACCAAGCATACGGTGGCATTGTGAAAAGTGGTATTGTGGACAGTGGTCTCGTGAACTATGGTATCATCGGTACTGATGATCTCCCAACTAAAAATATGTATTACTTTCGATTTTGAAAATTGTTATGTTTCAATTGGGAATTTGGATATTATTGATTGTAACTTGTTGTTTCTATGACTTTCATTTTCTTATATGGTCATTCTATTTTGAAAGAGAACTTTCAGCTTTACATACTAGTGTTATTCGACAGTACTAACGCCTCTTTTTCCAGGGGCACTGCATATTTAATGGATGCAAGTGGTTACACAGAAGGTAGCAGTGATTAGTGATAGTGGTACAGTCTCTTCAGATTACTTAGTGGGCCTCACTTCATTTTGGGGTCTTGTTTCTCATGTACTTTGTGTTTTGAGGTATAACCGGAGCCTTGTTGCCGACATTTCCATATTACTCTTCAGTTGTACTTAGAGGCTCCATAGACAGGTTGTGGGTGGTGGTTGATGTTGGGAGTCAAAACTAGAATTGTTGGTATTTAGAAAATACGTTTTTCATTATATCTTTAAACTTGTAATATTTTAGAAATTATAAATGAAGCTACTAACGAAAATGAAATGGAAGTTGCTAATGAAAACTACTTAGTGTCTAATTAATGGAGTACATCTCCTCTTTATTCATGTATTAGTTTGGGTAGAAGTAAATCTAACAAGCTTGCTCGGTCGGGTTCACTCGGTTGAGTGCCGACCGCGCTCCCCGAGTTTGGAGTGTGACAAACTTGGTATTAGAGCCTAAGGTTTTAAAGTATCCTAGGATGTCTCGGAGCCGTGTCTAGTAGGATCCTTCTTATCGGTGTGTTGTCGACCATATCTATAATTAGGAGGCTACTTGGAGATGTAGAAATTTCACCTTCTTTGATACTCCAGATCATGCGATAAAGCTCAAAATAGGAAGCTAATTTCCTCGTCATGTCTCATTTTCTAGATGAGTAATCCACGAGTTTGAAGCAGCAATGAGGGAATGACCACGCCTTTGAAATTGGGAGAGATCACACAAGAGTTTGTTGGGAGAATGTGTCGAACCGTGGGGGGAGGGGATTTGATGAACTTGTTGCTAAGTGAAGTGTCCTTATTCCTATCAATTTCACCGCATGATCGGGTCATGTGGTGAGAGAACATAAGAAATGAAAGGGGGTTGTCGGTACCAATGTATGTTACAGATGTGGAGTCAGGGGGCATCAGTTAAAGCATTGCCCCATCAATCTAAAGTTACCAAGTAAGTCACTCCTTAGTACATCATTCTGAACACCACATACTTTTCCTTATTATATATGTACACATGTATTGGGAGCATGCATAGATATGGTCTTAACAAGAATATGAATCACAAAACATTGCTTGAATCCACTTTCTGATCGAGGCGCATTATTCATGAAGCCACTCTATCACAAATTCTCTTATTTACAACCTCTTGTGGAATTGAGCTCTATAAGTATTTACATGAATTGATTTATAACCCTAGGATAATACTTCTCACTTGCTTTCCTAAATTCCCAACAAGGGACTATACCCGATGAATTTCTTACAGAACCTTTTGATTCAAATGGATAACACCTTCTCACTTGTGCTTATGCATACACCATCACAATGTTTACCTTTGTGGTATCAAATCCAATGTAAGACAACCTAGTGTTGAGATCTTTCTCGAGTCTCTCCCTACCTCTCCTGTGTATGTGGAACATAGAATTTGGGGTGCCACTTTACTCCCTTGTGAGAATTATCATAACCCCCCCCCCCCCCCCCCCCCCCCCCACTATTTAGTAACATAAGAGCATACCTCAGCACCTATCATATGTGTGCATGTCAATCGAAAAGGTCAATGTGTGCATAAAGTCTCTCCGAAATTGAGATCCTCACATCTCCGTAATAGGAAGATCTTGTGTCTCCATCTTAGTATACTTTAATGTCCACTTAGGACATCCTTCAGTAAGTAGCTCACTTTGTTCCTAGTATTGTGGCTTCCCGTGACGTGGTCTTGTATTGCAGTTTGGGAGTTAATATAGCAGAACATGTCCAGCTCATAACAAATGTTCATTTTCTCTTTATACCTCCACAACAAAACACTTGTTCGATAACCATGAGATATCACATCCTTCTATGTATCACTATAACAATTCCTTTTTCATAAGGACCCCTAATAGACTCTCCGTCAAGACCAAATGCACCTTTGAAGTTTAAAGGAATTTCATTGATTTTGAGGCTTAATTCGATGTTTATGATGTTATTTTGGTGTTTTGATTACTTGAATAAGTCCGTAAGAGGTTTATGAGGTCGTGTGTGTATTTGATTTTTAGCTCCCGGGGCTCGGGTGAGTTTCGGGTAGGCGTCGGAGTGCAAAAAGCCTTAGAAAATCTGGTGTAATTGTTGTCATCTGGTGTCCAGGATTTACCCTATGCGAACGCACTCAAAGGTGTGCGAACGCAAAGGGTTATAGAGGTCAGGGGGGTCAGGGTCAATTTGTTCTGTGCGAACGCACCTCATTGAATACGAACACGGAGGGTATGTTTGGGGACACTGTGCAAACGCACCATGTAGGTTGCGAACGCACTGCATAGGAGGGGTACCTGGGGGCTGGGTGCAAAATACCCTGTGCGAATGCGGCCCCACAACCGTGAACGCACTGTTTAGTAAACCCAAGCCTCTGCGAACGCGAAGAGTAAATCTGTCCAGTCATTTTAATACCCAAAAACAGAATCCATACGGGACTCGCCCCATTTTTTCTCAAACTTCATCTTCCCCAACCCTCTTGGGCGATTTTGGAGCATCTCTTCCACCATAGCTTCATAGGTAAGTAATTTTGACTTTATTTTCTTCCATTTTCATCAACCATTGTTAGATTCTAGACCTAAAAACATGGAATTAAAGGGTAGAAATTGGGATTTTGGGTAGAGTTAGGGTTTTCGAAATTTTGGGAATTTGACCTCGTTTTGGGGTCGTATTTCAAAACAAATTGTATATTCGGGCTCGTGGGGGAATGGGTGATCGGGTTTTGGTCCAAACATCATGTTTCGACCAAGCAGGCTCGGGTTCGAATTTTTGAAATTTTGGAAGAATGTTGGGAAATCTAAAATTAGGCATTGAAATTGAATTGTTGAGTAATTATTGATGTTATTGAGTCGATTATGTCTAGATACGATTGTATCGGAGTCGGATTCGAGAGGAAAAGTGGTGGTAGAGGCTTGATTTGCATTCTTGGAGCCGAGGTAAGTGTTTGGCCTAACCTAAGCTTGAGGGAACAGGTATAGAGTCTTATTTGCTATGTGTTATTCCATGTCCAACGTATAGGTGAGGTGACGGGTACCTATATGATGTGGTCAAGTATTCCCGTGAGTCGAACTTGATGAATTTCATAGTGTTCTTTGATATTCTCTGTGTTATGAATTAATTGTTATTTTGGAAGTGATACATTGAGGATATATCATGATGTAGAATGTTATCGATTACTCGTTCGGTTGAGGATTATTTGTAAAATTATACCTCCGAGTGAGATTGGTTATAGCTAAGTCCCTTGCCGGGATGGTAGAATCCTTGTTGAATATTTCTGTGCATTTGAGGTTTCTATTTGTTGAATTTTCCTATCTAATTGTTTATTTTATACATGTTACGCATGAGGGGACATTCCGTGCCGAGTGATTGTGAGGTTATGCACGAGGGGACATTCTGTGCCGAGTGATTATTTATTTAGGCACGAAGGGACATTCTGTGCCGAGTGATTGTGAGGTTATGCACGGGGGGACATTCCGTGCCGAGTGATTGTGAGATTATGCACGAGGGGACATTTCGTGCCAAATGATTATTTATTTATGCACGAGGGGACATTCCGTGCGGAGCGATTGTGAGGTTATGCACGAGGGGACATGCCATGCCATTTCTGTTTATTTACTTGTTCAGAGCTTTTAATTCCTGTTGTTATTTATGCATTCCAATTGTTATCTTGTTCTGTTGTTTCAGCTAGTTATTTCCGTTTTGTCCCTAGCATGTTCTCCCCTGTTGTTGTATTTACTTGATTATTTCCTGTCATTATTTCCTGTATACTATTGAATTGCACAGGTGTTATGTGTGGCCGTGTCCTAGCCTCGTCACTACTTCGTCGAGGTTAGGCTCGGCACTTACTCAGTACATGGGGTCGGTTGTACTGATGCTGCACCTGCACTTATTTATGTTGTGCAGATTACAGAGCCGGACCCAGTGGACATTGACCGAGGGAGTATCCTTCAGTCCACCACGACACCGAGGTAGTCCTGCAAGAGTCGCAGGCCTTAGCGTCACCATCTATTTCTTTCCTTCTGTCTTATTTTGTATTTTTAGACAGCTACACTTGTTTATTTCAGACTCATGTTTTGAGTAAATCTTAGACTGTCCGTGAAATTGTGACACCAGTTCTGGGGGTATGTTTAAGGAAATTTCGTAAGATCTATTATTTAAGTTGTTGAATTTCTTATCTTCTGCATTCTTATTTCTATTTGTTCTTGTATTTCACTTTTAAATACTAAATAACCAAGGAATACATCAGAATAATCAGTAACGTTGGCTTGTCTAGCAGGTTCAACGTTAGACTCCATCACGGCCTGAATGTGGGATTTCGGGTCGTGACAAGTTGGTATCAGAGCACTAGGTTGCTTAGGTCTCACAATTCACGGACAAACTTGTAGAGTTTGAGGGATCGGTACGGAGACGTCTGTACTTATCCCCCAGAGGCTGCAAAGTTAGGAATAACTTCACATTTCTTCTTCTCTGTCATGCGATTTGAATTCTAAATGCTAACTGATTTTCTACTATATTATCTCGCAGATGGCGAGAACACGTGCTTCTTCATCTACCGTTCAGCAGCCTGATCCTCCTATTGCAGCTCTTACGAGGGGTCGAGGATGAGTTCGAGGCCGTGCTAGAGGCTGACGCAGAGCCAGGGCTCAGTCCAGAGCAGCAACACCAGTAGAGGACCCACAGTTAGACTTTGCCGATGAGATTCCTGCTCAGGCAGTTCTAGTCGGACCAGCTCAGGTCCTAGAGGGGTTCATTGCCACCCCGGTTCTTCAGGACGTTCTTGTCCGTTTAGTGGGCCTTATGGAGCGTGGCTCAGGCTGGTCTCCTTCCTACTACACTAGTCGTCTCTCAGGCTGGAGGAGGGACCCAGAATCCTGCTACCCGCACACTAGAGCAGCTAGCTCCTCAGTTCCAGACTCCAGCACCTCAGGCAGCTGGAGCAGCTCCGCCGGGTTTTGTGGCACAGACAGTTGAGGGGGAAGCTATGTCTTCCGATGCTTTGTGGAGATTGGATCGATTCACCAAGATATTTCCTACTACATTTACTGGTGCACCATCAGAGGATCCCCAGGATTTCTTGGACATTTGCTATGAGGTTCTTCGGAACATGGGCATCGTGGAGTCCAATGGAGTTGATTTTGCTACATTCCGTCTTTCTGGTACCGCCAAGACTTAGTGGAGGGACTACTGTTTGACCAGACCAGCTGGGTCTTTGCCTTTGACTTGGGCTCAGTTCTTCGAGTTATTCTTGGAGAAATTTCTAGCAGTTACCCAGAGGGAGGATCTTCAAAGGTAGTTTGAGCGCCTCCAGTAGGGATCTATGACTGTTACACAGTATGAGACCAGGTTCATTACTTTGGCTCGACACGTTATCATGATACTACCCACTAATCGTGAGAGGGTGAGGAGGTTTATTGAGGGTATAGCTCAGCCTATTAGACTCCAGATGGCTAGAGAGACAGGTACTGATATTTCATTCCAAGAGGCGGCCAATGTGGCCAGGCGTATTGAGATGGTCTTATCACAGGGCAGTGGTCAGGGGTCTGACAAGAGACCTCGCCATTCCGGTCGATTCAGTGATGCCTCATCTGGAGGTAGAGATTCCTTTAGAATAGGTCATCCTCCTAGGCCATTCCAGTCAGCGCTTAGGTATCCCGCAGTGCACCGCCGCTTCAGAGCTTCCAAGTTGGTTATTCTGGTCGACAGGGATAGTTTCAGGGATAGCATCCTCAGCAGCGGAGGTCTTGCTTCACTTGTGGTGGTATGGGGCACATTGCCAGGTTCTGCCCCTTGAGCTTCTAGTGGTTCTCGGTATCAGGGTTCTCGTTCTATGATTCCCGCACCAGGTGCACCCCCACCCCCTCATCCAGCTAGAGGTGGAGGTCGAGGTGCCAGAGGTGGAGGCCAAACAGTTAGAGGTGGAGGGCAGGCCACGAGAGGTAAAGGTCAGCCCGCAGTGGGTAGACCCAGAGATGTTCAGGTTAGAGGGGCTCCGCTCCAATGCTATGTTATTCCTGCCAGGCCTGAGGTTGAGGCCTCTGATGCAATTATTACAGGTATGGTTTCAGTTTATAGCAGAGATGCTTCGATTTTATTTTATTCGGGTTCTACATTCTCCTATGTGTCTTCATATTTTGCCCCTTATCTGAGCATGCCCCGTGATTCCCTAAGTACTTTTGTATATGTGTCTACCCCGGTGGGTAATTCTATTATGGTAGATAGATTCTACCGTCCATGCTTAGTGGTTATTGGTGGTTTGGAGACTCATATAGATATTTTGCTTCTTGATATGGTTGACTTCGATGTTATTTTGGGAATGGATTGGTTATCTCCCTTCCATGCTATTCTGGACTGTCATACCAAGACAGTGACCTTGGCCTTGCTAGGAGTACCTCGTTTGGAGTGGAGATGGACTATTAGTCATTCTTCCAGTAGAGTTATTTCATATATGAAGGCTCGGCGTATGGTCGAGAATGGTTGTTTGGCCTATTTGGTTTTGTGATTTTAGTGCTGAGGTTCCTTCTATGGAGTTTGTGCCAGTGGTTCATGAGTTTCTAGAGGTATTCCCTGCTGACCTACAGGGTATGCCACCCTATAGGGATATTGACTTTTGCATTGAGTTGGAGAGCACTCAGCCCATTTCTACTCCGCCGTATCGTATGGCCCCGCCAGAGTTGAAGGAGTTGAAGGATCAGTTGCAGGATTTGTTGGATAAAGGCTTTATTAGGCCTAGTGTTTCTCCGTGGGGTTCCCCAATATTGTTCGTTAAGAATAAAGATGGCTCAATGAGGATGTGTATTGACTACCGGCAGTTGAACAAGGTTACTATTAAGAATAAGTATCCTTTGCCGAGGATTGATGATTTATTTGACCAACTTCAGGGTGCTACAGTGTTTTCCAAGATAGACTTGAGATCTGGTTACCATCAGCTGAGGATTAGGGCGTCTGATGTCCCTAAGACAGCCTTTCGTACTCGGTATGGGCATTATGAGTTCTTGGTGATGTCATTTGGGTTGACAAATGCCCCCGCTGCTTTTATGGAGTTGATGAATGGAGTATTCAGGCCCTATTAGGAATCGTTTGTGATTGTTTTTATTGATGATATTTTGATTTACTCCCGTAGCCGAGAGGAGCAAGAGAAGCACCTTCGAGTCGTTCTCCAAACTCTGAAGGATAGTCAGTTGTATGCCAAATTTTCCAAGTGTGAGTTATGGTTGAGTTCGGTTGCATTTATAGTCCATGTTGTATCGGCAGAGGGTATTCAAGTGGATCCTAAGAAGATTTCATCAGTTAGAGATTGGCCTAGGCCCACTTCAACTACAGAGATCGGAGTTTCTTGGGCTTAGCAGGCTATTATCGCCGGTTTGTGGAGGGTTTTTCATCTATTGCAGCCCCGATGACCAGGTTGACCCAGAAGGGTGCCCTGTTCAGGTGGTTAGATGAGTGTGAGGCGAGCTTTCAATCTCAAGATAGCCTTGACCACGGCACCGGTGCTAGTTTTTCCCACAGGCTTAGGGCCATATACCGTGTATTGTGATGCTTCACGGGTTGGACTTGGTGCAGTGTTGATGCAGGATGGCAAGGTTATAGCTTATGCTTTATTTCAGTTGAAGGTTCATGTGAAGAACTATCCAGTTCATGATTTAGAGTTAGCAGCTATTGTTCATGCGTTGAAGATTTGGAGGCACTATTTGTATGGGGTGCCATGTGAGGTGTTCACGGATCATAAGAGTTTGCAGTATTTGTTCAGAAAGAAAGAGTTGAACATGAGGCAGAGGAGATGGTTAGAGTTGTTGAAGGATTATGATATTACCATCTTATATCATCCGGGGAAGGCCAATGTGGTGGCCGATGCCTTGAGCCGGAAGTCAGCCAACATGGGTAGCCTTGCTTATTTATCAGTCGGAGAGCGACCACTTGCTTTGGATGTTCAGGCTTTGGCCAACCAGTTCATGAGATTGGAGGTTTCTGAGACTGGCAATGTTTTGGCCCATACTGTGGCCCGTTCTTCATTGTATGATCGTATTCGGTCCAGGCAGTATGATGATCGTCATTTATGTGTTCTTAGAGATACAATCCGGCACGGAGGTGCCAAACAGGTCATAGTTGATGATGAGGGAGTTTTAAAGATGCAGGGTCGTATTTGTGTACCTGATGTTGATGCCATTCGGGATTTGGTATTGTAGGAGACCCAGAGTTCCCGGTATTCCAGTCATTCGGGTGCCGCAAAGATGTACCAGGACTTGCGGCAGTATTATTGGTGGTGGAGGATGAAGAAGCATATTGTAGCATATGTATCTCGGTGCTTGAATTCTCAGCAAGTTAAGTACGAGCACCAAAATCCCGGTGGTTTGATGCAGCAGATTGAGCTTCCCGAGTGGAAGTGGGAGCGTATCACCATGGATTTCGTAGTTGGACTCCCACAGACTCAGAGGATGTTTGATGAAGTGTGGGTCATTATGGATAGGCTGACCAAGTTAGCATACTTCATTCCTGTATCAGTTTCGTATTCTTCAGAGAAGTTGGCAAAGTCTACATCAGGGAGATTGTTCGCTTGCATGGTGTGCCCATGTCTATTATTTCTGACCGAGGTACTCAGTTTACCTCCTATTTCTAGAGAGTATTTCAGCGTGAGTTGCGCACACGGGTTGAGATGAGCACAGCATTTTATCCTCAGACAGACGGTCAGTCCGAGCGTACTATTCAGATTTTGGAGGATATGTTGCGAGCTTATGTCATTGATTTTGGAGGTTCATGGGACCAGTTATTGCCTTTAGCTGACTTTGCCTACAACAATAGCTATCAGTAGAGCACTCAGATGGCTTCGTATGAGGCGTTGTATGGTAGGCGGTGTCGGTCGCCAGTTGGGTGGTTCGAGCCGGGAGAGGCTAGATTGTTGGGTTCAAAGTTAGTCCAGGATGCCTTGGATAAAGTGAAGATTATTCAAGATAGACTTCGTATAGCTCAGTCCAGGTAGAAGAGTTATGCGGATCGCAGAGTTCGTGATTTGGCATTTATGATTGCGGACCGGGTATTTCTTCGGGTGTCGCCCATGAAGGGCGTGATGAGGTTCGGAAAGAAAGGCAAGTTGAGACCTAGGTTCATTGTTCCATTTGATTCTGGACAAGGTAGAAGAGGTGGCCTACAGACTTGCTTTGCCACCTAGTCTATCAGTCGTACACCCAGTGTTTCATGTATCTATGCTTCGGAGGTATATTGTCGATCCCTATCATGTACTTGACTTCAGCGGTGTCCAGTTGGACAAGGATTTGACTTATGAGGAGGAGCTGGTAGCCATATTAGATCGGCAGGTTCGTCAGTTGAGATCGAAGAGTTAACCTTCGGTTCGTGTTTAGTGGAGAGGTCAGCCTATTTAGGCAGCTACCTGGGAGTCCGAGTCCGATATGCGGAGCCGATATCCCCATCTTTTCCCCGATTCAGGTACGTTTCTATGTCCGTTTGAGGACAAACGGTTATTTTAGAGGCCGTGAAAACCTCTTTATATCTCACCTCAATTTGCGTGCGCAGCCCGGACGTATAGTCGGAGAGCCGTTATGTGGAAAATTGATAAAAATGATATTTTTGTGTTGAAATTTGAATAAAGTTGACTTTGGTCAACATTTTTGGTAAACGGACCCGGACCCATAATTTGACAGTCCCGGAGGGTCCGTATGAAAATATGGGACTTGGGCGTATGCCCAAAATCGAATTCCGAGGTACCAAGTCCGAGAAATGAATTTTTGATGAAAATTATTTTCTGAAAAATATAAAGGTTTTTGAAAATGAGATTTGATGTGAAACCTGTGAAACCGGGCCCGTATTATGGTTTCGGAGCTCGGAACAGGTTCAATATGTCTTATATGTGTTATCTGTGAAATTTGGTGAGAAACGGACTTAGTTTGACGTGATTCGGATCGAAAATGAAAAAAATTAGAAGTTTTTGAAGTTTAAAGAAATTTCATTGATTTTGAGGCTTAGTTCGATGTTTATGATGTTATTTTGGTGTTTTGATTACTTGAATAAGTCCTTAGGAGGTTTATGAGGTCGTGTGTGTATTTGGTTTTGAGCCCCGATGGCTCGAGTGAGTTTCGGGTAGGTGTCGGAGTGCAAAGCCTTAGAAAATCTGGTGTAATTGCTGTCATTTGGTGTCCAGGGATTTACCCTATGCGAACGCACTCAAAGGTGTGCGAACACACAAGGTTATAGAGGTCAGGGCGTCAGGGACAATTTGTTCATTGCGAACGCACCTCATTGGATGCGAACGCGGAGGGTATGTTTGGGGACACTGCGCAAACGCACCATGTAGGTTGCGAACGCACATTAGAGGAGGGGTACCTGGGGGCTGGGTGCAAAATAACCTGTGCGAACGCAACCCCACTACAGCGAACGCCCTGTTCAGTAAACCCAAGCCTCCGCGAACGCAGCCTAGGGCCCGCGAACGCGGAGAGTTAATTCGTCCAGTCATTTTAATACCCAAAAACAGAATCCATACGGGACTCACCCCATTTTTTCTCAAACTTCATCTTCCCCAACCCTCTTAGGCTATTTTGGAGAATTTCTTCCACCATAGCTTCATAGGTAAGTAATTCTAACTTCATTTTCATCAACCATTGTTAGATTCTAGACCTAAAAACATGGAATTCAAGGGTAGAAATTGGGGTTTTGGGTAGAGTTAGGGTTTTTCGAATTTTTGGGAATTTGACCTCGTTTTGGGGTCGTATTTCAAAACAAATTGTATATTCGGGCTCGTGGGGGAATGGGTGATCGGGTTTTGGTCCAAATATCATGTTTCGACCAAGCGGGCTCGGGGTCGAATTTTTGAATTTTTGGAAGAATGTTGGGAAATCTAAAATTAGGCATTGAAATTGAATTGTTGAGTAATTATTGATGTTATTGAGTCGATTATGTCTAGATACGATTGTTTCAGAGTCGGATTCGAGAGGAAAAGTGGTGGTAGAGGCTTGATTTGCATTCTTGGAGCCGAGGTAAGTGTTTGGCCTAACCTTAGCTTGAGGGAATATGTATAGAGTCTTATTTGCTATGTGTTATTCCATGTCCAGTGTATAGGTGAGGTGACGGGTACCTATATGATGTGGTCAAGTATGCCCGTGAGTCGAACTTGATGAATTTCATAGTGTTCTTTGATATTCTCTGTGTTATGAATTAATTGTTATTTGGAAGTGATACATTGAGGATATATCATGATGCAGAATGTTATTGATTACTCGTTCGGTTGAGGATTATTTGTAAAATTATTCCTCTGAGTGAGATTGGTTATAGCTGAATCCCTTGTCGGGACGGTAGAATCCTTGTTGAATATTTCTGTGCATTTGAGGTTTCTACTTGTTGAATTTTCCTGTCTAATTGTTGATTTTATACATGTTACGCACGAGGGCACATTTCATGCCGAGTGATTGTGAGGTTATGCATAAGGGGACATTCCGTGCCGAGTGATTATTTATTTATGCACGTGGGGACATTCTGTGCCGAGTGATTGTGAGGTTATGCACGAGGGGATATTCCGTGCCGAGTGATTATTTATTTACGCACGAGGGGAAATTTCGTGCCGAGTGATTGTGAGGATATGCACGAGGGGACATTCCGTGCCGAGTGATTATTTATTTATGCACGAGGGGACATTCTGTGCTGAGCGAGTGTGAGGTTATGCACGGGGGGACATGTCGTGCCGTTTCTGTTTATTTACTTGTTCAGAGCTGTTAATTCCTGTTGTTATTTATGCATTCCAATTGTTATCTTGTTCTGTTGTTTCAGCTAGTTATTGCCCTTTTGTCCCCAGCATGTTCTCCCCGTTGTTGTATATACTTGATTATTTTCTGTCATTATTTCCTGTATACTATTGAATTGCACAGGTGTTATCTGTGGTCGTGTCCTAGCCTCGTCATTACTTTGTCGAGGTTAGGCTCGGCACTTACTCAGTACATGGGGTTGATTGTACTGATGCTACACCTGCACTTCTTTATGTTCTGCAGATTACGGAGCCGGACCCAGTGGACATTGAGCGAGGGAGTATCCTTCAGTCCACGACGACACCGAGGTAGTCCTACAAGCGTCCGCGGGCCTTGGTGTCACCATCTATTTCTTTCCTTCTGTCTTATTTTGTATTTCTAGACAGCTACACATGTTTATTTCAGACTCATGTTTTTAGGTAAATCTTAGACTGTCTGTAAAATTGTGACACCAGTTCTGGGGGTATGTTTAAGGAAATTTTGTAAGATTTATTATTTAAGTTGTTGAATTTCTTATCTTCCGCATTCTTATTTCTATATGTTCTTGTATTTCACTTTTAAATACTAAATAACAAAGGAATAAATTAGAATAATCAGTAACATTGGCTTGTCTAGCGGGTTCAACGTTAGACGCTATCACGGCCTGAAGGTGGGATTTCGGGTCGTGACATATCGTGACCTTTCCTTCCCCACTTCAGGTGGACGTTTTAGGTTTTTGCACATATTATAAGCATATTGATTTGAAAGGAAAGTCTATCGCATCTCAAGTCCTCTCATATAGGATCAGTTGTCGGGAAATGGTTAAGCTGCCAGAATTGTAATAACCTCACAGGTGTTCAACCTCTTTTTCAAGCCAGTAGGCTTGGGGCGTAGCTTCCTTAGATCAAATACTGTCAAGGGAGTAACCCATCTTCATGTATTTTTTTGAAATCTCTCTCTCATCCATGTTGCAAGAGTCTTCCCATTTTGAGCTAAATTGATTTTCCCTACACTCAATGAGGCAAGCGATGTAACATACTTGACTATTTCTCCTTGCTTAACTTGTCGCCTTCCAAGATAACTGATGCTAACATCTTTTTCCTCCCGATCATGCCTCCCATGTATCTCATGTCTAGAAAGACCCACTTCTATTAGATCTCAGGATCACGTACATGGTTCCCACATTATCAATGCATGCTAGTTACCTTTATGCCTCATTTGGCTAATAATTGATGTCGTCACAATGATTAATCATGTCATCATTGTTAGTAGTAATCTTCGTGTCTCTTAGCATATAACCTCATGAAATACTCTCCTCACCACATTAATGGATTCTTGAATAATTTCATCCCAATCTTGAACTTTGTTGTTCCTCATTGTATTAAATATATGGGGGATTGAAGGTTCAAACATGTCAAAGAAGAAGCATCACCCTGTGATCACATATATTCGATAGGTAATTTTATGGTCAATTAATGATAGCACATCTTAGAGTAATTGTTGAAGGTCATCAAAGGTTTAGTTTGGGTTTTCGCGTAGAGATTTAGAGTTGAAGAGGGTGAATGGGTTATTCTCGATATTTTCTCCCTGAAGATGTTGTGTGAATTGATAATGAAGGTGAAATAAGTGCAGTTCACATTAGGCCGAACTATGAGTATGATTTCTTCCCATCGATGTTTCCCATGTACCCTGTGTTTTCATGTGCCTATGTCTAAGAAGGTAGTTGGAGATACTTTGTGTATAATTCCCCTGGAAACTACTGAAGGTGAAGTTAATGGATAGTTGGCTTATGAGGATGTGATGACCCAAAAGGTCATCCCTTATATTTCTAGCTTATTATATGTTCTGAGGTCGTGAAAACCTCCTTGTATCTCACCTCAATTTACGTGCACATCCCGGACGTGTAGCCAGGAAGTCTTTATGTGAAAACCTAATAAAAATGATAATTTTGTATTAGAAATTTGAATAAAGTTAATTTCGGTCAACGTTTTTGGTAAATGGACCCGGACCCCTTATTTAACGGTCCCGAAGGGTCCGTAAGAAAATATGGGACTTGGGCGTATGCCCGGAATCGAATTCCGAGGTCCCAAGTCCGAGAAATGAATTTTTAAAGAAAATTCTTTTCTGAAAAATATAAAGGTTTTTGAAAATGAAATGTTATGTGAAACCTGTGGTATCGAGCCCATATCTTGGTTCCGGAGCCCGGTATAGGTTCGGTATGATTTATATGTGAAGTTTGGTATGAAACAGACTATGTTTGGCGTGATTCGGACCTTAAATGCAAAATTTGATATTTAAAGAAGTTTTGAGGAATTTCATTGATTTTTGGTTTGATTTGTCGTGTTAGTGTTATTTTATGTGATTTGGAACCTCGAGCGAGTCCGTAGTAGGTTATAAGACTTGTTTATGCAGTTAGACGGGGTCCCGGGGGCCTCGCGTGTGTTTCGAATAGGTTCCGGGTCCGTTTTCCCTATTTTTGAACTATTGAACCTGCCATCTGGTTTCCTTCTATGCGATTGCATAGATGAAGTCGGGATCGCATAGTGTTGCTTTGGACCCCCAGTTTTTCCTTCACTGCGATCGCATAACTCCATCCGCGATCGCAGAAGCCAGCCTGCCCCTTATATGCGATCGCATAAGATTCTCCGCGATCGCGAAGCACTTCTTATACCAGCAGCCAATTCCTTCTACGCGATCGCGCCTCGATTCCCGCAATCGCGATTCATAAAGCACCTGGGCAGAATATAAGTTTGCAAAATCGGGGTTTCACCATTTTAAACATATTTTGACTTCTAAAACTCGGTTTTGGGTGATTCTTTGAGGGTTTTTCACACAAATTGAATGGGTAAGTGTTCTTCCACTATAATTAATTATATTTAATGAATTATTTCTTGCTTTTATAATTTAATTTGAGTTTTGGGTTGAGGGAATTGTGGGTTTTGAAAGAAAATTTCTAAAATGAAAAATCATGATTTGAAGGACCAAATGTTATCGGAATTGGATAAATTTAGTATGGGTAAACTCGTATCGGAATTTGTAAAATTTGTCGGGTTCCGAGGTGCGGGCCCGGGGATCGATTTTTATAATTTTGTAAAGATTGAAACTTTATTGTTCGGGATAGTTCCTTATACGTTTTATGTGTATTTTGAAGTTGTTTTAGTTGATTTTGAGCCGTAGTTGGAACATCTATTCATGGAGTCAAGCATGCACGTGAGTCTTACATTGTTATTTATATGACTATTCCTTTAAGTTCTACTTAGGTCTAATTGTTAGACGTTTATGTTATTGGTATTTTCTTGATAGTTCCTATTACTGGGCCTTTGTTGAAGTTGAGTTTATTCCGTGAAGTTAACTATTTAGGTGAAATTGGTTATAGTTGTTTTCCTTGCCGGTATTGTGTGGTTTCTCTTATTATTCCGTTATTGATAATGTTGTTTGTCTTGTTGACTCCCTTATCGGGATGTTATGGTTTCTATTACTGTTTATGTTGTTAATGATATTGTTTGTATTGTTGACTCCCTTGCCGGGATGTTGTGATTTATGGTTCTTATTGTTGATTTCCGGATGTTATGATTTACGGTTCTCATTGTTGATTTCCGGATGTTGTGATTTATGGTTCTTATTGGTTATTTCCCTTGTTAAATTGATGTTTATGTTATTTTAGCATGAGGGACATTCCGTGCCGGGTGTTTATGAGGTAACGCACGAGGGGAGATTCCGTGCCGAGTGTTTATTTATTTATTACACGAGGGGACATTCTGTGCCAAGTGTTTGTGAGGTTATGTACGAGGTGACATTCCGTGCCGAGTGTTTGTGAGCTTATGTACGAGGGGACATTCCGTGCCGAGTGTTTATTTATTTATTGCACGAGGGGACATTTCGTGCCAAGTGTTTATTTATTTACTGCACGAGGGGAAATTCCGTGTTGAGTGTTTGTGAGGTTATGCACGAGGAGACATTCCGTGCCGAGTGCTTATTTATTGAACGAGGGGACATTCTGTGCCGAGTGTTTATGCATTATTATTTTCCGTTGTTCCTGTTTTCTATTTACTGCACTTGTTTTGGTGAGGATGAGAGTAAAAGCACGAAGGGTGATGTCGTGCACTTGTCTTTACATTTTATTCCGTTGTTCTAAATTTGGATATTCCTACCGATCCTTTACTGCATTTATTAGCAAGAATTGATATTCCTCCTGTATTGCATGGCAATTTCTGAGTTACGGACTGAGTTTCGGTGGACAAATCTTGAGGAGATTTTAATCAAGGGATTTTTATTGAAAATTATTATTGAAAAAGCAATGGTTTGAAATGATTATATTTGAATGACTTTTACATCGAGGGTATATTTGAAAAGTACTAGTCTTG